>JAPYZE010001858.1:0-19252 GCA_030522805.1 Leptomastidea abnormis
TATAAATACATTATATATAGGTAGATAAATATGTGCACTTATACAATTTAAAAGATCGGTTGTATCTTCCCCTCCCCCTCCCCCCCTCTCATCCAGCCACTATGGCTCTTTTAATGCGACCGCCTATGGTACTTTTCTATGTACTTATATATCTATATACATATGTATGTGTGTGTACTATACTGGGATCTTGATTTCTATTCTGGTTCTTGTTGGTATTATACGTGTGAGTGTGTTTGTGTGTATCGGATTAATGATTGTGTAGAGAGTATGACACTTATTAATTTCAACCACAAATTTTAAAGTTTATATTTATTTTATAGGTATTTAGGTATACACACGTGTATAGATGTTGTTTGTGAAAAGTAAAATGTATCATGATTGGGGAATTTAGAAAAGAAAAAAAAAGAAATTTTGATGGATACTTATACGCTCTTGATGTGATGACTTATTATTTACCGGTTTTAACTGATTAAGGCTGTTTTCGTTATATATGTACCTATGTGTGTATGTGTTTGGCCGGAAATATTGCTAAATCGGTATTTAACAATTTTAAAATTTGTGTGTGTGTGTGTGTATTATGTACTGGATGTGTTAAATGAGGGAATTAAACAATTTTAACAAGTATTTTCGATTTTTTTTTCAATAGATTGTTGAGATGAGAAAAATTGATTGGTATTATAATAATTTAACGAAAAATTCATTGAGAGTCTAACAGAGAGACCTTGAAAATTTTGGTTTTGTTTTGATTCTTACTTTATGGTTTATGTATAGATTTTCTGAGATATTCGAGCTATATTAAAATTTTTGAAAAATATACACGTGAAAGGTGCTTGTGTGTGTTTATTATTGATTAAAATTGATATTTGATTTTATAAGGAATCTTGAATTTATATAACTTATTATTTATCCATAATTTTATTCTTAGTTATATGGAATTTATGATTATTTTTGAATTTTTGAAAAATAATTAAAATTACAAAAGACTAATATAATTAAGAAAAAAATAATAATAATAATTAAGTATAAAACAAAATTTAAAAAAAAAAAAATTAGAAATTATTATCCTATTTAAATTAAATGTTTATTTCGTTGGTGAGTTATATTTGATGACAATCAAGCGTAATTTTCATTTATTACTTAATTAAAATGACTCTTACTCATCGGCTTATTTTGTACATGTCCAAGCAATACGAAAAATATATGTACTGTACTATAAGCAACTTACAGTGAAAATATATACGATCCAAACAAGCTACTAATTTATAATTGACTAAATTTTCTTTCTTTCAAGATAAACATTTTACTGTTATTCGATTATACATATACTATGTTACGTTATATTATATTAAAATATAAAATATATTTATAAGAAAATTAATAAAAAATTAAAATAACTAACATTATAAAATAATAATTTAAATTATAAAATTATTCATCACATGAAATATAAAATTAAGAAAAGTAAAAAAAAAATTATAAAAAAAACAAATTCCTATCACAATTCAATTATGTAAATTAAAAATTCAATATATACTCACACAAATCCGAAAATTCGAAATTTATCCTTTAACTATAGCAAGTAACACCTCACGTCCTCCGAACTCCTTGTATATACCAGCAAAATATAGCTTCTTACAAAGTCGTCCTCTCGTGGAAAAATGGTAATGATCCAAACGTAAATATCCAAATCACGTATATATTTCAACGAAAAAAAAAGTATAATTTCACCTCAAAACGCGTAATTTATAATAATAAAAACGATCGACAAATATTACGATTTTAATCAGTCTCTTAAAAATAAATGAAAGGAATTTATTATATACGTTAACAATTACACACGTGTGATATAATACAAGTACTATATATATATATTGACCGGAGAGTAGAAGCAGACACGATCGAAGACGCAAGTTCAAGCGTCGACGATGTGCTTGCGAATGAAAGAGAGGAGAGCCTGGCTTGATAAGCGATCCTCCTGATTTCAATGAAAATTTTGGTATTAGCGCACGTGTCTTGATGATTTTTGGATTGTTGGGGGAAGAGATTTTGATGTTTCTACGAAATTTGGATTGATTGTTTGATACATGGATTATTTGGAAGATGTATAGGTGAGGGAGTGGTGGTAGCTTTTATTGGTTGTTGTGGTATTGTGTATAGATTTATTATTTGGGATTTAGTTATTTGTGTGTAAAGTTTTATTTTATTGAATTACTTTTTTTTATGGAAATTACAATTTTTTAATGAATTGTTCATTAATTTTGATTATCGACGAATTTTTATATTTTATTTTTAATTAATAATAAATTATTGTGTGAATGAAAATTCAAATAATTATAATTTTAAAAAGGTACTAATTTTGTAATAATTGTTTATTAATGTTTTTGATTATTTGATTAAAAACGATTTGAATGAAAATCTACAAAACAAAAAAATTCAAAATCTATAATGAATTATTTACCAAAATTTATGTCTTTCAGGAAGTGAGTTATCATTAATTTTGATAATGAACCAAGTGATGCTAATTTTAAAAAGAAAAATATTTCAGATTCAATTTGTTCTTGCATATATCGACGAAATAAATTACGAAATTCTATAAATATCACAATTTAAATTAATAATTGTAACAATAGGTACATTGTTTTGAAGAATAAAAAAAGAATTTGTTCAATAAATTGAAATACTCTTAATTTTTATAGTTTATGTTATTACATATCTACATTACGTAGGATAATTCCTTTTTAATACCCACCTAAAGAGTAAAACTAATGACAAAAATCATCGAGTTGTATAGAAATAATATTATTTTTTCTTCTTTTCTTAATTTTACGCTACTCAAAATTTATATCAATATCTTTCTTTAATTATTTTATGTTTATTATTTCATTTGTTTTTATTTGTTAATTTAATTATTCTAAGATGTAGACCCGAAATTTCTTTAAATACAGATAAAAATTTTAAATATTTATTAACGTAATAACTACAATGCATTTATAATTAAATAAAAATAAAGATTAAATTTATATTTATTGTTTTTATATAAACAAGTATAAAGTAATGCATTGACAAGCTGTAAGAAATAATTACAAAAAAAAATATATTTTACATAATGAAATTGTGTTTTTGAATACGTTTGAATACATTTGAATGTACAAAATTTAATTTTTGATAAATTAGTTCATAGGAGCTACATATAATTATTGTTAAATTTTTTTTTCACTCTTCTTCAAAATTAAATGATACTTTATGTTACAAATTATACTATGCATCCTAGCAGACTGTATCAATAGTAATATTTTATCTATTTGATAAAAATAATATATCGTAACAGAATGTACTTTTTTTTTCTCTATACATTTTCTCCAATAAATCTAACTTTTTTATTCTAATAATCTGTTTTACATATACTTTAACTGTCTAAAAAAAAAATTAAAAATATTAAAAAAAAACAAAAATAAAAACATAAAATATAAAAATGATTTTTATGACATTTTCCTTTCCATAAAATTCAATTCCAGTAACCATGAAAATTCAAAATCATATAAAATACTTAAATAAAAAATGTCATGGCAACAGTACTAAAATAAAATAAACGTTAATTCACAAAATAAGTACCCCAATTTTTCCACTATATTTAACTCCTCTCTCCACGTGCATATACATGCACATACACGCACATCATAAATGCAAGTTGCTCTTGCTTGCTTGCTGGCTCTCGCTCTCTCCTCCGAAAAGCACATATAAACAAAAGACGATCGTCCGCTATATATGTAAAAAGTATAGTGAGAGAGCAGTGAGGGGAAAGGTCATATTAGCGACAGTATTGTATTAGGTCGGTGAAACATTGCTGCAGGTAGATATACCAATAATTGGATTAATCCGCAAGCTTGTAAAGGACAACCTTTTTTTTTATATCTTGTCGATATTTAAAGGTATATATTTACCGGTTAAAGTAATGCCTCGATGCTTGCTCAAGTGCGCTATGCGCTATGGACCAGGACGTCGACGTGAGGATGGTAAGTGTTGATGAAAAACTCTTTTTTTTTCATACCGGTTGTCTATGTATTTACGTTTTTTTTTTTATTTTTTTAAAATTTTATGTTTTTTAATACTACAGATATTAAATAGTGTGGGATTATAATAAGTAGTTAACTTATTAATTGTGTTACTATATTTGACAGTAAATACAAGTTGGTTTGTTTTTTTTTTTGTTTTTCGTTGCTTTTTTATGACGTAAAAAATTTGATCTTACACTTGAGCAATTATTTGAGATTATTTTAAAATTACTTGTTAAATACTCAACAGTGGTATTATGCATTTTAAGGTAGACTTAAGCTGGATTAATTAAGCCAAGTACTTTTTTTTACAAAAGATTGTTCTTGCGTTTATCAGGTTCAAGTCCACCTGATCATCAAGGTCCGCCACCAAAGGAGGTAAAAAAGAAGAGAAAAAAGAATAAGGAAAGCCAAGGTACATTGGACAACATATGGTCTTGGTCAAATTTACCGATCGTCACACGCTATAATTTTCAAAAAAACGAAAACGTCATGTGGAAGCCAAATCCGTCAAACAGCGTCGATTGCTTCGTTAATGCCAGCAGTAATTCATCCCTTGGAAAAGATAACAGTGAGATTGGTTCTAACGATAAGGAAATGTCCTGCTGTGATATTAGTAGTATTGAACATTCAGATATGCCTAGGATGCTGCAACTCAAAGAAAATACACCTATGGTTACAGCACAAATTACTGAGAATAAAGAATTGACTGTGTACGCTAACAATTCACAAATATCAAATATTGTGTCTATAATTTATTCGCCATCAAGTATGAAAGAAACGGAAGCAGTTAAATCCTGCGAGGAGGATAGGAGTTGTTCTGAAGTGGAGGGTACACCAAATCAGAAGAGGATTAAGACACTACATTTTTGTCCTTATTGCCATAAAAGCTTTGATAGGCCTTGGGTATTAAAAGGACATTTACGTCTGCATACTGGTGAAAGACCATTTGAGTGTCCTGATTGCAACAAGTCTTTCGCTGATAGGTATGCTTTGTTAATTATTGTATTTTAAGTTAAAATTAAAAAAAAAAAATTATTTGAATAATTATGTGATAGTTTTGATAGAATTTTAAATTAAATGAAAAATTTTTTATAGATCAAACTTAAGAGCTCATCAGCGAACAAGAAATCATCATAAGTGGCAATGGAGATGTGAAATCTGTTTGAAGGCATTTTCTCAGAGACGTTATTTGGAGCGACATTGTCCAGAAGCCTGTCGAAAATACAGAATGTCCCAAAAAAAAGAATAAGATTATTTATATGTGTTGAATTTATACATAAGTTTTGAGTTTTTAGTTTTTTCTAATAAATATTGTAATTTGTATTTAAAAATCATGATAATGTTTTTGTAAATATATAGTATATGTGAGTTTAAAATAAGTACTTGTTCAACGTTATAAAATACAATAATATTTATATTAGCTTCAAAAGTGTAATTAATTTAACAAAAATTCTATATTTAATTTTTCTTAAAATTAAATTATTAAAAATATTATTAAGAAGGGTATTTTAAACTCAGGATTGGATACATGAGGGTAATCATTGATTGATTTGTTATGAGCCAATTCAATAAAATAATCCATGGATTTATCTGGATTTATTTCTTGTAATTTTTCAAGCTGCTCGGCATTGATTTTTATGGAGTATTGAGGAAAAACTATAATGTCAGCAATTATCCAATTTAATGTTAAATTTTCATAGAAATAAACAAATTGAATAAACATAGAATTTTTTTTTCAAACTAATTTATCATTTTCACAAATCTTCTTTTACATGATTTTTTAAATTATCCTTTAAATCAATCGAATTCTCATCCTTATCAAATCGCCGTAAAAATAATCCAAAGGGTTTAAAAAGAGTAGTACCTTCAATAATAAAATGATGCGCATCATCTTTATAGGACATATCCCAAAGGAACGAGCGTTCTGAATCTGGCATCCAATGTATAGCATCCATCGTCCAGCAACGGCTGAACTGCTTGTTTTTTGAGATTTGACATTTGAAAAGATACCCCCGCCAAAGATAGCAAAGGTTTTGAATTAATATTAGTTTTTTTATACTTAATTATTCGTTCTGGTGCTATCGGTGTTACGGAACACACATCGTATGCCAATTTCGTGCCGTCTTTCATTTTTCGTTTTTCTTTAAAAATTTCCAATTTGTATCTGCAACAAGATTAAATTAATTTCAAAAAACACCAACAAATGTACAGTTTAAGTCTATTTTCATTTTTATTGCAAACTTTATTGACGTTTATAAATGCTACAAAAAAAGAAAGATAATTAAATGAAAGTTTATTTTTTTACGTATAAACACTTACCCGTGATCATAAAAACGATGAGCTGGTGTTTCACCCTTTTTAAATTTTTCAGACCAACACATAACGTAGAAATAGCATAAAGACTTACATTATTTTGAAACTTATAAAACTTATACCGCAATGCCGTTCACTAATACAAAAGTAATTTATAAAATTTATGTATGATAGTAAATGCTAAATTGAATATCAATTGAACAAAAGAATTTAAAAAAATATAATTTTTATTTTTTTTACGATAAATTGATATAAACATTTACAAATTATAACTATTTAATTATAACTATAGTTGGAAGCTTACGATTAATTACAATGAAAATATCAAAAGCTAAAATTTACAAAACTACTTATTATAAAGCTGAATTTATGATAAACAAATTTTCAAACGCGGCCTTACTCTTTTTAAATACGATCATTTTTACAAATCATCTTTTACATCATTTTTTAAATCATTCTTTTTATCAATTGGATTCTCATCCCTATCAAATCGTCTCATGATTACTCCAAATGGTCCTACGAGTATAGGATTATTGATAGTTAATTGATACATATTTTTGTTCAAGCTTGTGTTCCAAAGAAACGAGTGATTTGAGTTTGGCCTCCAAAGCTCAGCATCTATTAAAGGCTGAATCAATTGATTCTTGAATTGATTCTTATGATTCAAGTATAAAGTGATTCTTATTGAATCTAACAATGGTTTAACAAATTTTTTTTTGTACTTTATTATCTGTTGCGGTGCGATTGGTGTCACGGCACATACGTTGTACGCCAATTTGGTTCCATCTTTGAGCTTGCGTTTTTCCTTAAAATCTTCTAATCTGTAACTGCAAAAAAATTAAATTTGGTTAAAAGATAAATGTAGGTATATTTTCTTTTTACGATTTTAAATGAATTAAACTTATTCAAATGTGTTTTTTTGTTCTTATAATGTTACTAGTGATCAAATACGTATATAACTTTTAAAAATAATAATAAAAATATTATATTTTAATGCAGTTATTTACCTGTGATTATGTAAACGTTCAGAAGGTATACCTTCATTTGTAACAATAATCTCGAAAAAGCAACAAACGTCATCTACACAAAGCCTCTTTCCTGATCCCTTCCAATTGACATTCTGGACCTCTAAAATACTGAAATTTCGATTATTTTGTTCCATCATGTTACGTAAATTGCTATTAGTGTCATCAATACTAACAGACGATCTCCTCATCTGTTTTGGAACATCAATATCGTAAAACAAGTGCATCGATGCAAAGCCAGAATTAGAATTCTCTTGCCACAAGAACATAGGTATTTGAGCTATTAAAATACTATGATATGACTCTTTTGTATTAGTGTAATTTGCTTGCATTGGCCCAGTTTTACCAACATATATTCCACTTCCTACAAGCACATAAAAAAGTAAATTAATTTTCTTTTTTACAAAACTTAAATTAATAAATATTAATTCATAAAAATTTATATTATACCTATAAAATTTCCACCACTACTACTTGCAACAAGAAGATTGACACCATTAGTAAAAGCCCAACCAGCATTAAACTGAGGCGAATTACTATAAGGCACAAGACTATCATGCCACCTGCTACTTAATAAAAAATTCGTTATGCCTAGCTTGAGATAATCCGCAGCAGGCCGATAAGACAAAAGATCCTCGCCAGTTAAAAGACCAAATCTGACTCCAAAATCGGTAAGGAAGCTGGCTGGTTTGAGTTCAAATTCACTGTCGTAAGCTGCTTTTTCCACATAGTTATAGCGACGATAACGTGCAATAACTCGACCCTCACGATCCAGTGCTACTACACTGCTGTAAAGCTTTGGATCTGGATCATAATCGACTCGTTCGTCCAATGTTATTACTACGTATATTTTGTGATATTGGGCAGAGCACGATAACGCTCGTAGCATCTACAATTAAATAATTATGATTATGTAATAATGTGAATTTTTTTTATTAAATTTCAATATGGTATGACTTCTTACTTCTGAATATTCATCTGGAAGATCACAAGGTGATAATTTAAGCTCAGGATCAGGTATGTAAGGAAAGTCATTGATTGATTTGTTACGACGGAATTTAATTGAATAATCTATGTGCTTATTTGGACTTAATTGTTTTGAGTGCTTGAGTTGATGATTATTGAGTCTTATGGTATATTCGGGAAACACTATTATGTCGACATTCTGTAAAAAAATGCATAATTATTTTGATATAAATATTGAATTATAATTTTTAAAGTATGCTATTTTATTTATTTACATAACTCAAACATTTTAACGAATATTAAAAGAAAACTTGATAAATCTTACTTGTTCAGCAGCATAGCTAATAATTTTTTGAAAATTGTCAACATCTTTTAAAAATGTATCTTCCCATCTATTATATTCGACGACTGCTCCTCTGTATCCAACAAATGAAGCTTGCGACTTTTCCTAAAAGTTTTTACAAATATCAATTAGCAAAAATTAACGATTTTTCAAATTTTAGCTTATCTACATTGAATAATTTCGGTTTACAAAAACCTAACATATATTGCTATGAAATAATTATTTAATAAAATATTTTAAACTTACTTGTCGCGAATTTGTATAACCGAAAAATGCTAAAAAAGCAACTATATAATACAATATCATCTTTGAGCTCCTATTGGCCAGTAATTTATAATCGTACATAGATTGAAAATTTTAAAAAAGCAGAACATTTGCTTTCGATAATGCAACATGTGTGTTTTCTTTGTGTCAATTAACTGTAATGCTGCAAATATTCTACTGATAATACTGAAACTCCTGAGACATCATAGTACGCATAAGGGGTGCAAGGACTGAGCCGGCGATCAATAAAGAGTAAGGGATGCGTGTACGGAGAAATTTGGAAAAAGTGCGCGCGCGCACTGATTTCAAATATGTGTTGCTTATAGGTATAAAAAAAAGTAACTTACAAAGTTTTAATTTAAAACGTTCTTTGATTTTTATTTTAAATTGTTTAGATTTTATAATAAATAGAATATACTTCATTTAATATTTTTAATGTCATTTGAAGTTTTTTTAATGACAATTTTTTAAGTAAACTTAAATAAATAACTTAAATAAAAAAGAACGCTTAATTAAAAAAGAAAAATATATATAGACTTATAAAAATAGTTCGATACAAAATGCTAATTTATATTATGTAAAAAAACGCGAATTCTTTATGGAACTGTAAAAAGCTATACTACGATAAACATTTTGAATTGCAGTATCTTGTCTCGACTTTTTAAAATATGTTTTTAAATATCAATAATAACGATCAACGTGTCATAGAAATATCAGTCTCTTTTTAAGAAAAATAGTCTTACTTTTTTTTACATTTTTAAAAAAATATCTGAAAAATAAAATTTCTTATTACTATAAACTTTAATTTTACGATATCATATAAATTAAAAATAAATAATCATAGATAATGATTACCTTAAATTTGCAGTATTAGGCAGTTTTTTTCTTGCATACAGGTACAACTTCATCAAATTACATTTACAAATAATTAAATATAGCACAAACTTATTTTACGGATAAAAAATTCAGAATTTGACAAAATTTGTCTGAATGTATATTTGAAATGACTTTATCTAACTTTTCTCTAAAACAAAAAATTGGAATAATTATTTTATTGAGCCAATATATGAGCTTCATACATTTAATTTGCAAAAAACAAACCTTGTGGATGGACTTTCTTTATAATAAGTACTAGAGGTGATGTCTCGTAACAGATATATAGTTTGTTGTTTGTGAGGATGATGATCATGCACTCTCACATAGCAGTTTAAAACGGCCGAAAGACAAATTGAAATAATAAAATCTATTATATGACCACCATTGATTTTACCAACTTGAACAAGATTCCTTAGTAAAAACATCACCTGCAATAAAGATACACAACTATAGCATGATATTTATTTTCATGACAATTTTTTTTTCAAGTTCATATTGTAAAATTTTTAAACATGAATCTTACCAAATAACAATGTTTATGTGTTGAGTTTCCACCAGAAACTATGATAAAATTATTTGTAAGCATTTCCAACAAAAATCGTATAAAATTAGATTTTGCTTTTAGAAAGCATTTAGATAAAGTATCTGCAACTTTAAATGAATTATCATTGTTGCTATCTACTGTTATTAATAAAGGCAGATATCTTTCAAAAAGTTCTCTGATTAAGATTTGTAAAGATATATCTGATTTTATGTTTAATTGCTCTATTCCTAAAATTATCATGGAAAAGATTTTCCGACTTAAAATCATTAAGTAAGACACATTAGATTGTTCTGAAGGTAGAGCCACTTTATTAATCAATGTTTTAAAAATATTATTGGATAAATTCTGCAAAGGATACAAAAATTTTAAGTCTACATTTTTTATTAAATGAAAAATGTATAATTTTTTTATAACAATAAAAAAGTTTTACCTTTCCATAAAGTATAGGAGAACAACAAAGTATAATAGTTCCAATGCATCTATATATCCAAAAAGATAACTTTGAATCCTTATTATCTTCATTGATAAGCTGAATAGCCCATTTATCAATATTATGAAAAAATGATTTACACATAGTGTCAAAAGTCGAAAGTTGTTGTTCTGACTGAAAGTATTTTTTTTTTTAACATTAGTTGTTAAGATTTAATTTTAAAATTAAAAAATAATACCTTTAAAACACTTCTTGTTCTGGAAAGAACCATTAAAAAAGTTATAATTGTTTCATTACTTTGAAGGACTTCAGTAACATCGCTATCAGAAGTTAGAATTTGTTTCATCTCTGGTAAATTAATTATAAAATTTTTTAAAAAAATTGTTTCACTATTAACATTGTAGCTTAAGACATTGCATTTAATCCAAGCCTGTAAAAAAATTTTTTGGTACAAACACTATCAACAAATTTAATAGCTACATATTGTCACATAATTTACCTGAATGCAAAGGATATTAAAATTATTAATTTCTTTCCTTAAATTTTGTAAAACACTTTCTTTTTGCAGTACCAATGTAAGATATAATCTTGTAATCCTAAAATAAATCATTTTATATTTAAAAAGACAAATTCCTTAAAAATTTTAAAGCTTTTTTTATACCTTATATCTTTTATTATGATTGACATAGCAAAATGCTGGAAAAGTGAAACTGCTGAGTGCCTGTATTTTTTTGATGTAGTTGGATCGCGACACGCTTCCAAAGTGAACTCAGCCGCTAATTTTGTAGGATCTTCATAAAAATCTGTACTTAAATCGCAAATGGTAACCATCTGACGGATTCGACTTGCCACGTGATTCCACAAAGCATTGAGCATCAGTGAACTTCCTAGAATTAAAAATGAATATTAAAAATTTAAGAAAATTATACTTTAATTGTAAAAAATCTGTATGAAAAAAAAAAATACCCATAGCATTAGTATCTTGCAATTCTCTACATTTATTAAAAGCTGCTAAAAGTGTGCTAGTTAAAACTCCAACTCTATTTACAGCACAATCCTGAAGATGACGATCTATCCATCCTCCAAGAAAAGCATGTTCATGATGAGCAAAGTCTTCACTTTGCATTAAAATTATTCTAAAACAATCTATGAACCATGCCATCATTGTACGTGAAAATTCGTCTTTCCGACAACAAATGGCATTGGCCTGTAAGTATAAAAAATATTTTTTAATAACAAATTTTTAATGATAAATATCAAATAAAAAAAAAAAATAATAATTAAATTGTGAATTACAGTTTCTGTGAAGCTTTCCGCGATATCTTTAAAGTTCAACTTTTTCTCGTTGTACAATAATAACACGACAAGTTTACATTTCCAAATCAAGCAACATTTTTTGCCTCCTGTGGAGTCATCCCATTGTAACTCTTTTGGTAATAAATTTAACATTGTTGTACACTATAAAAAAGACAGTAAAATAAGACACTCAATGTGTTTGAAAAATTTTGTTGGATTAAAAATATTTGATACAACAACTTACCACATTGGTCATATCAGCCGAAACGGCGAGAGTAAGAAACAAAGAAATAAAATTGTAAAGACTGCATTCGGAAAATTCTTGAATTTTATTTTGTGTGAATCTAGAATAAATTCGTCCTTTTATCTGATTCCAAATTTTTGTATCATTGCGATCGTAATACTTTTTTAAAAATGTTCCTGCAGTAGTATTTAATTAATGTATCAGCACAAATTTATCAATGCTAATTATAAAAATATAGTTTAAAGAATGCATACCTAAAATTCGTAAGAATAATCCAAAGCTGGACTCATTAGCAACTTCATTGATATTTTCAATTCTATTTTTAACTTGGTTCAAAATATCCATTGGCGTTTTTCTTATAAATAATAAATGAATAAAATAAAATAACAAAAATAAAGAGATAAATGAAGATCATCAAAATTATTGTCTTACTTTTCACTTGATGTTACCCAAGGACCATGAGTTTGCATTAGAAATGGTTGCTCTAATCTACGATGAAAACAATCCCATAATAAAGTTATAATTTGAACCCGTGGTTTCCACCACTTGCAAACAAGTGGATGCAACACAGAAATTATAATGCATAACTCTTCATCTATTTGATCTCTAGCACCATCTTTGCCTCCTTTATTTACAAAAGCTTTTAACAATTTTTCTACTTCAGCAACATTAGCATCAGCATGAACTTCTGTGAACTGATATTGATTAAATGTTTAAAAATACATAAATTTAAAACTGTAAAAGTTAAATTATGGGGTATTTAATTTCTCACTCTAATAGAAGGAGGATTATTACAGTATTTTCCATCTTCAGTATAGCCATAGAGTAAAGTTAAATGGTATGTAAACCATAGGCAAAATAGTTCCAAATTTTGACAATGTGGCAATTCTACATTTATTCGAAACATTTCTGAAGATTCTCTATTAGATTCATTTGGAAACAGTTGATTTAAAATATTGTTTGTATAATTCCAAAATATCTATAAATATAATTATTGAATTAAAAAAAAAAAAATTATATTTTATTGGCACTACCTTTTTATAGTGACATAAATTACATACTTTAGATTTTTCTTTGGAGTGAATTTCATCTATAAATATTTGAATCATTAGCCACAATTCTCTAACACAGGTGCAACTGTACGGTGTTTTTGTTTTTAGCTCTGTTACAGGTGTCTAAAACAAAACAAAAATTATATTAATTATTTAAATAAAATAATGTTTTATATTAAATATTTAATGGTTTACTCACAGTGGCAAATATTTTCATTGAAAGGTAAATTAAGTCACCAATAATTATATAAATCTTATCTTCTAAATTTTGTAGATTATCGATATCATTCCATGAGTGGTACTGTACATGAAGTAATGTAATCATCAACCATTTTAGGTCTAAATGAATGTGGCTTAAATGATATTCTGGTTGATTACACTAAAACAATTTTTATCAAATATCATTCAAGTAAAGAACTTTTTATACAAACTTTTTTTCTACCTTATTGCCAATATTTGATGTAGCATAAAGAAATGTAGAATCAGGTATTTGTCGAAATCGATTTAAAAATCCCTGTATAATGTGTAGTAAATCGTTAAACTCTATTTCCAATTTATCAGATACATCTTTCATAGTAAAATTGTCTTCCCTAATACTAGAACACAAAATTAATTATAATTCACATCCTTTATAAAAATAATATTTTGAAATAATTTTCTTTATTACCTCAGTAAACAATCTCTTAAATGAACAAGGAAATCACAAATTTGTTCTCGTACAAAAAAATAATCCGTGTCTTTGTCAGAAACAGCATTGTTTCCAAAAGTTGTAAGTTTTTCATGCCTACTCAATTTTTTCAAATTAACTCTGAAACAATAAAATACTTCTAAATGTTTGTATACTATTATTTATCATTATTAACCATTTAATAGCAAAATATAACATTTTTAAGTGAAAAGAAAAACAAAATAAATATTACTTACTCCATGCATCTTACAAAATGTTGGAGATCTAGTAAAACCATGATGCCTCTCAATCGGCAGTCAAAAATATAAACTTCATCATTTAAACATGATTTTCTTAAATTTAATACATTTTCAACTTCTTTGCTGAGTAATACACTACTCTTGTTTAACTGCCAATCATTGATATTAACTTTACCACTACAATTAAATGTTTTCTTAAACATTTTTACTAAAATTTGTATTGATGAGAGAAAGACTATTTGAAAAACAACACAATAAGAAAGTCACTCAAAATATTTATGCTAACAATTAAAATCCTTATAAATAAATACACACAGCTATTCACAGCCTAACCAAAAAGAGCAGAAAACAACTAAACACATCATAAATAGCAGAAAAGTTTTAAGTGAGCGGCTAGAAAACCTGTTTGTACCCGCCAAAATGTAAATATAGTTATACTGTAAATGTGTATTCAATTTTTCTTTTTCAATTTATTTTCTCATAAATGAATTATATCAAGATATCAATTGTAAATGATATAGAAATCATATCGAACTGTTAAATTAATATGATCAATAAGAAAATATTAAATTTTTAAACAATATTTTTATAAATTCACAATATTTACATGATGCGAGAAACACAAATGTAATTAAGCAGCAAGTGTTCACGTGGAAATTTTTAAAAGCTTTTTATTTTATCGTTGGCCATTAACCGCGAATTTCAAACTTTGTCTGTAATTATTTAAAGGTATATGTATGAAAACATTATTTTCCTATTACAATATCATAATTTTATTTATTTAAATTTATGTACTCATGTAAAGCACGCAAATATTGCTAAAATTAATTTAGTTGAATGTGAATATTTATTAATAGTCATTCGTTTCGTGTTTCGTGTAATCTCGCGCACGATTCGGCCAACAACAAAATCAACCAATCAGATCGTTTTGTGCAGTCAGAAAACTGTTACTGACGTCATTTAACATTATTATGAATCATGAATCCAAAAAGCTTACACTTCGATATATTTTTTCCCCATAAACTTATTAATTTATCAGATTAATTGATTAAACACTGAACCTCATTAATAATTAATTAAGAAAACAATAAAGTATTTTTAAATGAAATAATCAGAATTTTGTGACAGTTTGACTCTGTCAATTTCCATAACAGTTTTCATTGTAAACACCAAAACAAAATAACGTCGCGTCGTCTGCTCATGATGTGCAATCTCTAAAAGAAGGCTAAACTAAACTCTACTGTAATTTGTAAAGATACAAGTTAAATTCTTTAAAAATAAATATGTCTTTACCAAAAAAAAATAGAGTGTATTGTTGTGTATCGGATTGTCGAGCCCGTTCATGTGATAATTCAAATTTAAGTTTTCATAATTTTCCAAAAATAACAGTCAAAATCCCACAAAAGAATTACTTTGGAAAGTTAGAAAATTGCAGTCTGAGAGAACTTTGGATTAAAAGCCTCAATATACGTCGTAAAAATATAGACAGTTTGCGAGTGTGTTCAAATCATTTCAATCCCGATGACTTTTTTTCTAAGTGTAAGTTACAAATTGTACAGATAATATAAAAAAATTAATTACAACCTAAACAAAATAGATATATAAAATATTAAATTTCAGGTAATAATAGGAGAATCTTGAAAAAAACTGCTATTCCTGTATTAAATTCATATAAGGAGACTGCTAATGTTAAAAAAAAAAGAACTGACCGTCTTAAGTCTAGAAATGTTCAAAAAGAATTAATTAATTATTTAATTCAAAATGACGATATTCTTAGTCAAAATAAGGAGCAAGTGTCTAAAGATGTTATTATTAAAGATGAACAAGATAAGTGCAATAAAACTGAGGATATTGTAGAAGAGACAAATAAAGAAGAGCAGGATAATAGTAATGAAATGATAGTAGAATGTAGTACAAGTATAAAAAGTCAAGAAGTACAAAAACAGAAAGAATTGAATAGCAATGGGTTGGTAAAATTAGATTTACCTCCTGTTGTAAAATCAATGTCAACTATTGGTGTTCAAACTAATGCAACTACATTTTTTGATACTATTACTACAAATTCTGAGTTAATGACACTCACTGGTATTCCAGATTTTGAAACATTGAATTTGTTGATTAATGTTGCTCTTTTAACCAAACCATCATTAGCAATAGTAAGAACTTATTCTGTAAAGGTTAAAATTTTAGTAACAATGATGAAATTAAAACACGATATTAGTTATACCCTCTTATCTTTGATATTAAAATGTTCAGTTAGAAATTGCTCTAAAATTGTTAATGACATGTTGGATGTTTTAGAAACAGGACTTAAAGATACTATAACATGGCCAAGTAAAGAAAAAATTTTAAGTAACATTCCTATTTGCTTTGACTACTTTAAAAATGTTAGAGTGTTTGTTGATTGTACAGAGATTGCAGTACAAAAACCAAAAAATTCGTGCTGTCAAGCTTTATCATATAGTCAGTGTAAAGACAAAGAAATTGTAAAAATTATGACAGGAGTCAGCCCAGCTGGAACAATCATCTTTGTGAGTAAAGTGTACGGTGGAAAGGTTTCTGACTCTTTTATTTTTAAACATAGTGGTATAATGTCTTTATTAGAAGAAAAAGATGTTGTTATGACTGATAAAGGATTTCTTATTAATGAATTTTGTAAGCAAAATAATGTGACATTGATAAGGCCTTTATTAAAAGATAAAGCACGCTTTAATAAAGAAGAAGCTTTATTCAATTCATTATTAGCTTCTGCTCATGTTCATGTAAAAAAATGCAACCAGCGTATAAAAGAATTCAAAGTTTTACGAGATAAGATGCCTGCAGTCTTATTTTCAAAATCTCAACAAATTTTGACAATTGTATGTGCTTTAATCAATTTGAGTGCACCTGTACTTGAAAACAACAAATTTTTAAGTTAAGAAATGTTAATAAAAATGATTAATTAAAAGGTACAATAAAACTAAAAAAAATTGTATTTATTTATTTATTTTAACACGAGATTTTTCTTTTCTACATACAGTGTGAATCATATGAGAAAAGTAAACATTTTGTAATGCTTGAAGCATATTAGTAATAAATTCAATATCAATTTTAACATTTATTATACATAAACTGCTATCAAATGATGCATATAAAATAAAATCAGTTTCTGTGGTATTCAATATAACCATGCCTAACTGGACTTGTGCATAATAAGCATGTTGTTTCTTTAATGTCCAACTACCATCCATACACTTTTCCAAACATTCAGCATTTTCAATGACTTGGGCAATAGTATTTTTAATACCAGATTCTGGGCATTTTATTTCAATCAATTTTTGTATTTTATCATCTTTAATTATAACACCACTGGGTGAATAACCAAGCCAAGGATTTTTATCACAAATAATCAGACCACATGTTGTTACTTCAACATTCATTAACTTTCCATAAGCTTTTAAAGCATTTGGTTCGTTTATAATACTATGTTTCACAGCTGCTGTCTTAATATCTTTTGCATAAAAATATTCAAAAGATGTTAGATCCCAATTTGGTTTTGAAATTGTTGTTTTGGTATAAATGTGATAGCATCGAGAGCCTGTAATTCGAAATTGACGTTGTTTTTGTCTGTCAACTGAGCTATAACTAGTTTTTGTACAAATTTCTAATGGATCATCATTTAATCTAGTTAAAAAAGTACTACAACATGATTTTAATGGAAAAATTGGAATATTTGAAATCTTGTATAAAATGCTTGAGGTTGGACGGTATACAATTGTTGACATTTTTTTGATCTGATCAACTGTGGTAAAATTACCAGATTGTACTGTTACAGGAGGATGTCTGCCAACTCTAAAAATAAAATATTTTAGTATTATTATAAGTAAAAATCAGAAGTTTATAAAAAAAAAATGTATAAAAATGATTGCATTAAAAACTTAAGCTTACAAAAACTTTGATAAAGCAGAAGAAGGATTGCTTAATAATAGTTCTTTTATTTCATTACGAGTTTCTTCACTGATAACAATTTTGTTTTTAAAAGATTCTTTTAAACATTTGTGTTCTTCTAAAGGAATATCATCTTCTTGAAGAGCTTCAGTTTGTGCTTTTGTCCTTGCATATTTAATATCAGTACTAGAAAATATTTCTAAATCTGGTAACTTGGTTCTAAAACAAATATAAAAAAATGAAGTTTATTTTCATAATTGATACATAATTAATATACAATAAAATCGTTTACCTGTTCAAAAATAATAATACACTTAGTATATGTTTGCATTTTTCGCTAATCTCAGTCTTGCAACTACATTGCATTTTTTTAATAGAGTCTGCAGATATTAATCCATAAATTGTATGTGATTGTTCCATACTTTTTTTACCTGAAGTCTGTAAACAATATCCAACAATTTCAATTTCTCCATCACGACATTCTCGTCTTCCACATTTTATCAAATGACCAGTATTCAATAATTTTTCTCCTTCTGTAAAATTACGACTAGATGGTGAACAATGAGCAAATCGACAAACTTCTCGCATAGATAACCTGTACACGTTGTTTTCAAAATTAAAAAATAATATATACATATACTATACAGAATTTAAACTATTGATAAAAATAAAATATAAATATTTTTATGATTCATTCGTACTTACATTTTGATATGTAATTATTGTAATCATAAACAAAATTATAAATTATAAAATCATTTCTCTATTCTCCTGCTATTTTAGCTGATGGAGCCTTTTTTTTAAATATAGTAAGAACAACTACCACATGCAGCGCTGTCCATCTCTAAGTTAAGTTCAGAAATTTCAGATCCCAATTTTACCGAGTGAAATTGGGATTGTTACTCAACCGCTAGCGCCTCCCATCTGGCCGCGTGGCCAAACAGCGAACTAGAGGAGAGTAATGTTATTTACGTGCTTTTAGATGGG
>JAPYZE010001859.1:0-29548 GCA_030522805.1 Leptomastidea abnormis
CTCGCCCCCATTACAAGCCCATCATGGGGACGGATCAGGATACGTGGGCAAACTGAATGGGCCCCATTCTACGCCTGAACTGAATTTCTGTTCGGGTAGCTCTCCCTAACTCTCCCCCTCTCCTCTTACCTCTTTGGAAATTGGAAACATGGAAACTCCGTATTGCGCGCTGCGCGGTAAGTAAAGGCACTATAATATCCCGAAAATAGAACAAGGCATTTATGAGGGCCACGACACTTATTTACTAGGGACCCCAATACACCCTTACAAATGCCTCACTACATTTCTATTATTGGAATACTAAAAAGACGCATTTTGTACCACTAACCTCTTCAATTGTTATATTTATTAGACGTTTTACCTTACGCCTTATACACCTGGACCTGGAAGATCTTTTTCAGCGAACCTTATTTTGAGATAAATCGCACAACGGCACCGCATCACCCGTCGTTTACAGCCACCCGGAAGTCATGCAGAATATTACTCAAATACCTAATACCTAGAAAATCCTGATTTCTATAGCTTAATGCAATAAAATGTATATAGATATATAGATATAGTATGTAGTAAGTAATACGAAGAAACGTGCCGTACAAACTGTACAAAAACACGTGAATAAATTTCCTAAAATTATGCGCTACTAAAACTTATTGGCTACGTACAAGTCAAAGGATTAGAAGTGAAGTGATTTGAAAAAAAAAAAATCATGCCTAACATCAAAACATATGAAATATGTAATATTTTTCGTTAGAATTATAAGACTACGTAATCACTATAAAATAATAGTTATTTTTATGAATAAACTGAGTGTATATTAAATATCAAAAGTAAATAAAAAATTTCCGACTCGCGTAAAAAATATAAATTTTTGTAACTTTTACAGCTTTTTGTCGAAGTTTAGGAAAAAAATTTAATCTTTGTTGTACCTACATAAGATTTATTAAGTATTTGAATATAAATAAATAAATGTAAAAATTTAACTCGCTCCAGTTCAAGTTGTCCTTCCCTCAATATGCGCACTTGAATGTCCTACCTATCAAATACTCCTTTTGATTTTCGTGCTTCTCGTTTACTCGTGACTAATAAAATTTATTGTTATAATAAATATAAAACGACCCAATTTTTTTCCTTCTTTTTTTACGGAAAACTACGAAATATCTATAAAAATATATTTAAGTATTTAATTAAATAACGATATTTATTAATGTAATAAGAATAATCTTTTTGTATGAATGTAAATCCCATGATAATTTATTTAAATTTCACTCGCTTTTACAATAATTTAAATAATTTGTTGTAGAGTGTAGTATGAGCTTTATTTTGCGGAAAGCTGACATTTCAAAGGCTATAATTTAAATAAGTTGCCTTAATTACTTGAATGATTAATTATATAGATAGACGACGTACAATTTAACGTAAATATATTAATGAAATATGAGTCTACAGATATAGGTATTATAAGATAATTATATTTTATTATATTTGCCGCGTTACATACTTTATTTAATTTAATTAACTTGACAAGTTATATGTGATGATGAAAATGAAAGATAAAAATAAAACTCCTGTTTGACATTATCTTTTGTGAAACAATGACACGAACATCGAAATGAAAGGTAAAAGAAGGCAAAAGTTGAAATATTCTAGGACAATAGCAAAAACCAATAATACCCGTAAGTGTATAAAAATAAAGCTCCAATTTTTCATAAATCATTTATTTTCTAGCTTGTTAATAGACAATTGCACGCAGACGCACATGAATATAGAAACCGCTACGTATAATTGCGGTCTGCGGTCTATGTTAAGGTGTAAAATAAACTGCTCGTACCAGTAAAGTAATATATAAGAGCACACAGTGTAATATGCACGAGTATTCCAAAAGTAAAAATCTATAGGTAAAGATATGAATATAGGTAGAAGCAGTATCAAGCTCTTTATACCCATATTTATCGAAGTAGGTGTGTGAGTGGGTGGGTGGGTGTGGGGGTGCGCGCGTTCTCAGTTAGGGGGCAAAGCCAACTCATTACAATCGCATACACTCTTATAAGTATACCTATATATACAAAGTTGAAAGCTCGTGGCGCTGATGCCGCCACTGACATTGGCAGTATTATTCGAGCGCTCTCCGCGCAGCACGCAGTAGCAGTAGCCACTATAGCCAGAGCAGTCTGCATTGCAGATCCTGGCGCAGTTATTACTATACGTCGCCGCGGCCAACAACCACACTGTTACTCAGCTGGCTGGCTGGCTGGCTCAGTCGACGTTCCGTTAGACCCCCCGTGTAGCAGTTCTCGCTCACCGTTTGGCAATCATGGTAAGTCCCAGCAGCTGCTGCTGCTACGCAGTCCATCAGCCCGAAAAACGGAGCAGCTTGCGGAGTCAAAAGAGACTCCTCGGCCTCGACCCGCAGGCAGCTATCTGGGGCTTGGCTGGAAATCGATCGGTCGTACGACCCCGACCCGACGACTCTCGACACTTTCTCGCTTTTATTACTTGAATCCTATATAACTGATTTTGCTTACAGCGGATGCGAGCGGACAAGTGTCCTACGGACGAACTCAGCCTCACCAACTGTGCCATCGTCCACCCTAGCGATTTTTCCGATGATGTAAGGTTAGTACGGATTGCTTTCTCTCTGTATGTAGGATTTATTATTTAGAGATCATACTCCTCCTCCTTCTCGAATCTCGATGTGAAGGTACATACACCTATTCTACTTACCCTATTCACCCGCGCACGCCGAACTTTCTCCCCTCTCTTTCTATCACGTGTGTGATACTTACACACGTATTCTCCTCAACATAGGTAGCAGAAATTTATTGATTCCCTAGCGATGAAAAAGAACGCGTCTTATTATTATTGCTTCTGAGGCTTCATTCAATTTTTGCTTATAAGCTATTTACATTCTTATAAAACAATTTTTTTTCTTCTCTTTTTTTTTTTTTAAATATTTGGTAAGTTTACTTAATATTATCAATAATTTTATTTTTTATTTTTAAAATTTTTAATTATTATTCTTCTTTGTTATCCAAGTGAATCTAATTTGACTAACATATGCTTTAAATTGCTGTTATAAATACAATACTTGAGATAAAATAAAAATATGAATTTTCAAATGTCTGAGCTTGAAATTTTCTATAACTTGTTCGCAGGCATGTAGAAATATCAACTGGACCCAACCAACATTTTGTTTTTTCCATCAAAAGATGTCCTCAAATTCACAAAAATTCTGTAGGCTTCAGCCTACCTCAGAGAAAATGGGCAACTTTATCAGTAAATCAGGAAATAGAAGTCAATCCTTACTATTTCGACCCATCATCCACATCAGAGTTCCTTTCAAATATAGTTTTAGAAGCAGATTTTTTACAAAAGAAGACGTAAGTCAAATAAACTATTTTTTAATTATTAAAATATTAAAATTTTGCAATAAAATAAAACTATTATTTCATAAACTTGTAAATAACATTTTTTGTAGCACAACTTTAGAACCATATGATACAGAAGAAATGGCTAAGGATTTCCTTCTACAATTTGCTGGTCAAGCTTTTACAGTTGGTCAACAATTAGCATTCCAGTTTAAAGAAAAGAAAATGCTTGGCTTAGTAGTAAAGAGCTTAGAGGCTGCAGATATACAAGCTATTAAATCTGGACAAGAATCTAAACCAAAGAAGACTAAAATGGGACGCTGCCTTGGTGATACTGCAATTCAATTTGAAAAGGCTCCCAATTCAGGTTTAAATCTTACAGGATCTAAACAGGGAAAAGTTGTACGTCAATCAATTATCAATCCTGATTTTGATTTCAATAAAATGGGAATTGGTGGTTTAGATAAAGAATTTAACGCTATATTTAGAAGAGCTTTTGCATCTCGAGTTTTTCCCCCTGAAGTTGTGACACAGCTTGGCTTAAAACATGTGAAAGGTATTTTATTGTACGGCCCCCCTGGTACTGGTAAAACTTTAATGGCTAGACAAATAGGTAAAATGTTAAATGCAAGAGAACCTAAAATCGTTAATGGTCCTCAAATCTTGGATAAGTATGTTGGTGAGAGTGAAGCAAACATTAGAAGATTGTTTGCAGAAGCTGAGGAGGAAGAGAAAAGAGTATGTAGATTAAAATTTTTATTTAATGTAAATAATTTAACATCAAACCTTTCAATTTTAATTTTTGTAATGCTTTATAACAGCTTGGACCAAATAGTGGACTACATATAATAATCTTTGATGAAATTGATGCTATTTGTAAGCAAAGAGGAAGCGTTGCTGGAGCTACAGGAGTTCACGATACTGTAGTCAATCAATTGCTTGCAAAAATTGATGGTGTAGAACAGTTAAATAATATTTTAGTTATTGGTATGACCAACAGACGTGATATGATCGATGACGCCTTACTGCGACCTGGTAGATTAGAAGTAAGTAGAAATAATGATTTAAAATACAATTGTTAAAATTTTTTAAAAAAATTCAAAATAGTAAATTTATATTTAATTTAAATTATAGGTACAAATAGAAATTAGTCTTCCAGATGAATTTGGAAGATTCCAAATTTTAAATATTCATACTTCTAGAATGAGAGATTACAAAAAAATTGATCCTGACGTAGATTTAAAAGAACTTGCCACACTAACGAAAAACTTTAGTGGTGCTGAACTAGAAGGTTTAGTCAGGGCTGCTCAAAGTACAGCTATGAATAGGCTAATCAAAGCTTCGAACAAAGTTGAGGTTGATCCTGCTGCAATGGAAAAGCTTATGGTGGCAAGAACTGATTTTCTCCACGCCTTAGAAAATGATATTAAACCAGTAAGTTAAATTTATATAATTTACTACGAATATATCTATAGAAAATAAATTATGTAACTACTTATTAAAGGCTTTTGGAGCAAGTGCGGAAGTTTTGGAACATCTCTTAGCTCGTGGCATCATCAACTGGGGAAAACCAGTTGCCGAAATTCTTGCCGATGGAAATCTTTGTATTCAGGAAGCACGAGCTGCAGAGGGTTCAGGTCGCGTGTGCATTCTGCTGGAAGGTCCACCCAATGCTGGAAAAACTGCACTCGCAGCCCAGATCGCAAAAAATTCCGACTTTCCCTTTGTCAAAATTTGCGCACCAGAAGATATGGTTGGCTTTACAGAATCGGCCAAGTGCTTATCCATACGCAAGGTATGAGATATGCATTATTTAAAAACATATTTGACTTTACAAAGCTAGATAAACGTTATAAAAATATAAGTATTATTTTTGTTGTGTTATATTTTGCAGATATTCGATGATGCATATCGCTCGCAACTTAGTTGTATCGTAGTTGACAACATTGAGCGTTTAATTGATTATGGTGCAATTGGTCCAAGGTATTCAAATTTGACTTTGCAAGCTCTATTAGTACTTCTCAAGAATGTTCCTCCTCGAGGCAGAAAATTGTTAATCATATGTACTACTAGTCGCAGGTAAATTTGCATAAAATTTTTTCATTATTTTAATCAGTAAATTTTTACTTAGTTTTACATATTTTTTCTTTACAGACAAGTATTGGAAGATCTTGAATTAATTTCGTCATTCAAGCCCATTCTTCACGTTCCAAAATTATCGACACCTGAACATCTTTTGGCAGTTTTAGAAGAAGTTGAATTGTTTACTAAAGAAGAAATGGCACACCTTTCAGGGAAACTTCATGGAAAACGGTATAATCACAGTTTATTTAAAAAATTATTAAATATTATTCATGTACATAGTCTTGTATATTTAACTTTTTTATCGCGTGACTTTATTTTTAATTAATGTAAGATTCGTAAATTAAAAATTTCTGTTTGTATTTTACTAGGACATTTTTCGGTTGAAATTATTAAAATTATATTTAATATAAAATTTTATTAAAAAAAAAAAAAAATATTCCCTAATATTGTATACAATATAGGACGAGGCATCGAGTTTTTCCTAATCGAAAGGCAAAACAGCCAAGACTATATGCAAACAAGTAATGAGTAATTAAGTTTTTAATTTGAATTAGTATATAGCAGCTTAGATAGTGGGAAGCTTTCGGTTTGTTTAAACATTGTTACCTGTTTTTCATGTACATGATACGTGACTCATATTTGCCCTTCAAAATGTTGTCTTATTTTTTGAGATTGAACTTTTTTATATATTTGACTGCTTCCTTTCCTAGTATTCAGTTGTTTTAATTAAATAGTTAATATTAAAAATTTGCCAGTTAATTTTTTTTGTATTTTTATTTTTAGTAACTAATCACAAAATACTTTTCTTTATAATTGCAGAATATTCATTGCAATCAAGGATCTGCTCGGTCTCATAGATATGACGCGGCAAGTAGAACCAAATTACCGAGTGGTAAAATTCTTGACGAAACTCGAAGAAGAAGGTGGCATGGAGTAAACTTGTACTTAATATATCTAGTATTTCATTTAATATTCGTTTAGCAAAACTCGAGTCTATCTAGTTGTATTAGTGAGGCTATATTGCTTGGCATGATTAGGCAATAACCTGGCTTTATG
This sequence comes from Leptomastidea abnormis, assembly GCA_030522805.1. NCBI lineage: Eukaryota > Metazoa > Arthropoda > Insecta > Hymenoptera > Encyrtidae > Leptomastidea > Leptomastidea abnormis. The sequence goes on from JAPYZE010001859.1 coordinate 6,507, forward strand.
AAAAACACCATAATTATTGGCAGCTGCAATACAATCTTAACAGATGCATTTTATGGCGATAGATTTGTTTGATAAAATATATTAATAGATTATTATTATTATGATTATATTATATTGTTACTAAGTCTGACTTGGCCAATTAGGCCAAGAATTATTAATGTGAGTTTATTCTCCTTTTAAGAGTTGCTTTGCAACTCTTGATTGTTTTGTCTGTGACTTATGAACTTCACTTCTTCATAAAATTATTACTTGTTGATCAAGTCCCGGAATAATAGATCTCCTGTATAAATAATAAAACGTGAATGTACAGCGTTGATTATTATAAGCACGATTGAATACTAAATGCACACTTAGATTGTTAGATTGAGATGTTTTGAGCCAATTGTTTATATTCCATAATGAATAATAAGTAAATATTTTTATTTATTGTTTTACTTATATTATTTAATTATTTTTTGTATTATAGATGATTTGGCTCATTATTTGGCAATAAATTATAAGCTGTGAAAAAAAGAAACGTGTTAACAACAAAGATATACATATATTTTGAAACTTATTATGAGAAAAAAGTAGCTTGAATAGTTTTTTCAAAATGTAATAATCACGTGTTAGTTTATTTATGTTCATTTAATGACTGTAGGACAAGACATTGTATATGACAATGATAATCTATGTAACTTTTGATGGCAATGATTAACTAGATAAAATTGGATGCAAGCATTTTTGCCACCCAAAGAATTATTTTTTTAAGCATTATATACCGTGTCAATTCTTAAAAATGTGAACCATTTTGTAGATTATCTCTCTTAGTCAAAAATGTAAATGATATTTCAAATAAGATGCAATATATTCAGGTTTAATCTGTAAAATCATTCCATTAATTATAGATTATTTTATTATTATTTTATATGTATTTATATAGCAAATGCGTTGATGTAAGATCCATTGAAGATGAATAATTTTAAATGCCATTAATTTATATTTCAATGCATTAATTTTTTATATAATCAAGCAAGTTATTCTCTTGAATTGGTGATTTTGCGTGATAAATACTGATGAAAAACTGTGTGCTTTAAAAGTTATGTAAATCTCTTACACTGTTATTTAATGCAAAAATTCAGTTAATTGTAAAAAAACTTAATAATTTTTATCAATTTATATAAATACTTATAAATTATGTATATGTTTTCAATTATATTTATTGCTACTAGATTAATAAATGTCTGTATAACAAGTGTCTATTGTTCAAAGGACATTATTTATTTCCTAATTTCAAATTATATATAAAGTATTCTAAATAATTTTTAACAATTTCTAGTAATGTTTTTACTTATTTAATATGAGTATTTTTTTCAACAAGAAAAATAATAAATTTAGAAGCATAAAGGAGAAATATCCAAAAATAGAACAGAAATGACTGAGCAAAAATTGAACAATGAGATCACTGAATTTGAATTACATGTTACAGTAGAAAAAGATATTCTTGGTCAGACTATAACAAACTTGATGAAAAATATTTCGTTATTTATAAAATTATTTTTTATAAATTATTTACTTTGTTGCATTTAAATGTTGGTATTGTTGCTTGCAAAAATTTTCTTTTAAATTTATCTATATAATTTTTTGTGGTTCTTTATAGTCATATTATCTTTAACTTAATTTGTATTTTTTTTTTATAAATTTATAACTAAAAAAATAAATTTCATTTTTGTTTATTATACGATAGGTAGAATTTAAATTTCGCATAAAGCAAAGAAAAAAAGTAATTGCACTAGTTTAAAGTTTTTTTAAATTAAATTATCGGAGTTTTTTTATCGTCTTTTCGTAAAATTGTGATTTTAAAAATCATGAATTTTAATAATAATTCTTTGTTTTTTGTTCAGATAATATTTTAATATTTTAAATTAATAATTTAAAATACTTTAGTTTTTCCTTTAAGATCTAATAAAATATAAAACTACAACGAATTCAAAAATAAATTTGAAAAATATGTAAAAAATACTCTTTTAAGCATAAGTTAAAAAAATTTTCAGGTAAAAATTGAATTATCGTATGTATATATTAACATACAACTATTAAAGGGATTATATGTTGTACAATTTTAAAATAAAAAATAGTTAATTAACTTCTAACATAAAGTTGTTTACAAGGTTCTTCTTTTATATGTTTTATGAAACTTTAACGTCAGTCTGCAAGTATGATATAGGTACAGCAAAAAAGAAGCCAGGAAAAATTGTGGCATTTAATAATAAAATAGTTAAAAACTTGTTTGAAGTTGCGTCGTATAACGTTTTCCAGTGAGTTGTAGAATAAGTATCTATACACCTATCGTGAATAAAGTCTACAACGGCATGCTTTTTACTTGGCTCTCTATCGTCTATAGCGCGCATTAGCTGAACAAAGACAAAAGCTGAGCCGCACGCTGTCATTGTAGATTTGGCCTCAGAAAACAAAGAAGTCAAGAACCCAATAAGCTGGACGGCATTGGCTCTCTCCTGATTATACGTATAAATAACGTAGGTGTATATCTGTATATATATAATAGCTAGCGCGCGGAGAACAATAAGGGGCTGCGGCGCCACCGTCGGAGTCTGTCCGTCTACTTCGGAAGTTCGGAGCAAAAAGAGAGAGAGAGAGACCTCATCATATAATAGGTATAGGTATATATAATATATTATATATATACAAGAGCTGCGCTCTTTGCTGCAGCGCAGAAAAATATATACGTGACATATGTCGCGCGCTCCGTGCGTCCTCACCGTGCAGTAGCTGCAGCAGCAGCAGTCTAGTTCAGTGCAGTCCGTGCGCGTCTCGCCCAACAATTAGCAGTTGCATCAGCAACAACGTCAGCTCAGCGGTCGTGTGTTTCGTCTATCCTCCCTGCCTGCAGTGGACATCGCATCGTAGCAGCAACAGCACCCCGAGATACCTAGTGTTGTGTGCGAGTCGTGCCCCTGCTCCATTCACCGCGTACATCCCAGTCGGGGACAGCCTTGGAACGAAGAGGAGTAGGAGGAGGAGGAGACTGTAGCGAGCAACAGTCAAAGAGAGACATAAAGAAAGACGGGAAGAGCAAGAGAGAGTGAGCAAGCGAATCAAAAGACAGTAGCCAGCACGGCGGACGCTATGTCCGCCGCGCGGCGATAGCTGTTCCCTCTCGGGGCCTCCGGGTGTCCCCAAGGCCGAGTTACCTTCTCGACACAACGTTTGCGTTTTATGGATTTTGCCCGAGGGCGGTTTGCTCTCGGAGGAGAGGAGTGAGCGCCGTATAGGCATATACGTATAACTGGTCTCTGTGTATGGGTGTACGTCAGTGTGACTGTGTACGTGTCTGTCTTTTTAGCGTATATTAGCTCTGAGCTCTGTCAGTCTGCCTGTTTTGTGAGTGCGCGTCGTCTTCGTCGTTGTTCGTTGTCGTACGTGTGTATATGTGTGTCGTGCCGTTGTTGTAGTTGCGTGCAGTGAAACCGTGACTGTAGCAGAGCAGCAGCAGCATACCTTTCGTCTAAGCGCGAGAGCGGGGCCGCGCAAGGACGCGTAAACAGATTTCGAGGCCGCGGTGAGCCGAGGCCCCCCCTGGCGTTGCGTGTTGACGGGTCGCGGGCCCGAAGCCAGCCCCGCCGAGGAGAAGAGAAGGAGCTCCTGCACCAGGTGAGTTAGTTATTTTACTTTAGAGCTGCCTGCTTTCTTTCTTCATTATCACCATTATCATTATCATTATCATCATCATCATCATCATCATCATCATCATCATCGGTTCCATGTCACCTTGCCTTGCCACCCTTCCTCTCTCTCTCTTTCTCTCCATCCTCCCCCGTCCTTCGTTGCTCTTTCTCTCTCTCTCTCTTTCTCGCGCTCGCGCCCACACTCGACGTGGATCTCGGATGGCCGTGTACGGCACGTTGCGCCCTAAATGCCGCCTGATGCTTAGCTGTCGCCGCCGAGCATGACGTTGGAGAATTAGGCTGCTGCTGTAGGCTGTAGCAGTGCAGCAATATATGTATATATATATATATATATATACATATATGTAAGTAGATAAAAACGACGAGTTGCGTGCCTGCAGACTCTATGAGAATAAAAGACGCTGAGACTATAGTCATGCCGCCTTGCAAATACGCCCGATAGAAATGGCTGCAATTAAACGGCTAACCAGGAGACACTGGACGATCCTCTTGAGCGTCTGCTACTCGTAACTTCTGACGACAAGCACATGCAGTCCAGATTGTTTTGATGTCACAGAGCACACAATATATATAATAACGGCGAATAGTTAGAACGCATAATATATGTGAGCATTGATTTTGCCATCGCAAACGTATGTACGTCTATCTTATGCTCCTTTGCGCGATCGCGCGGAGCTGCTCCATTTTGGATTGCGACGACTCGAGCCGAGAGACACACATGCGACGACGACGACGACGACGACTCCTTGGCTGCCACCTACTCATTTTGAAGTTTTCTGCAAAAATCGATCGGAGCATCAATTGTTGCGGAAATTTTGCTTCTGTGCTGCTGCTGCTGCTGCTCTTGATGATGCGTGTATGGATGGATTTGACAGACCGTGTCCGTGACCGTCTCTGCTATAATAAGTATGGTGTATGCCTCCAGAACTGCACTATCATATACACATAACTGTCCTCCAGTTGTAAACATTGCATATCTCGCCGGCCAAGTGCACGCGTGTGTTAGTTCTAAGTATACAGTCTTCTGATTCTGATGCACAGACTCCTGATGTCAAGACGACCTTCTTTTTCTTTTTTTATTTTATTTTTTTCGCGAAATACTGGATTAACTTTAAGAAAGGCCTTGGACGTCGTTGGGATTTAAATCCTGCGTGGCCCGCATTTTATTTATTACATACGTTGTTTTACTTGTTTTTTCTTTATTGCAAGAGTGCAGCTTTGTTTTGAGTTAAAAATAGTGTTTAATCGTGATTATAATATACGCTTGCATTATACCTATATATTTAAAAATATATATAACAAACGGAAAAAGTAAGACAACAGTGACAGTCGAGATAATTGTATGTTTTCGCTTAACAATATTTTGAATTTTCTTCTTTAACTCTTATTTACATTTGAGCAATTAAAAATTTGTATCATCAAAACGAACATACTGATAAAGTCAATTTAATTCGACTATAAAGCTTGAGCAAAGTTTAGACGTTTAAGCAGTAAAAGGATGAGATAATCGTATTTAAGAACAAAAATTCTTTTTTTTTTCTTGTATTTTATAACTTTGTTCTAAAAGAAAAGTTAAACAACAACCTAAGTGTTATATTAAAGTGTTTATATCTTTATGTTCTCCTGGAGATGCATTAACTTTTAAATTTCTGATAAAAAAAAAAAAAAATTGTTGGCTTGTTGGTAGATATCTCAAGGTCCAAGAATTTTTTAATCAATCTTTTGAATAAACATTTGTGTGAATACATAAATGACAAGTAATATACAAGATATACAGGCATAAAGTTTTTTACATTAAATAAAAACTCTGTTTTGATATTTGATATGTATTTTTTAAAAAATTTCACAAAATTAACTTGAATGTATCCTTGATAATCAGGTTCAATTAAATTGACTCTAAATATAGCCGAAATCGTTCCAAGACTGCCAAGTTAAAAAGAAAAAAATGTTAAAAGAAAAAGAGAGAGAGAGATAAAAAAAAACAAATGATTGAAAAAAACAAGTCGGCCATTCTCGCTTTAACGTTCTATATTTAGCATCTGCATTTTCTTACGCCTCAACATTTTCTAACGTTGTTCTCTCTCACTCTTTCATGTCATGTAAAAAACATTGTATTATTCATCATTATCGGCCTCGCTGCTGCAGCTGCATTTTTCTTTCCGCGTGTCTCCACTGATGATGATGATGATGCGATCACATTTTTCCTGGATTTTGATCGTTCGATTATTCAATGCGTCCCGATTCTTAACCGCTACTAGACCTCCCTCAAAACTTCGAACCCGCGAGTGGCGCCTGACTATAAGATATATCTAAATGGAAACGTCCCTCTCGGAAGGCGCCCGCCCGCCCGCGCGTGATGTAATTATAGGAAAATGGTCGTGGATTATTCCTTGGATAGATATATGAAGACTGTGTACGCCGGAGTGCATTAGTAATTGTAATAGAAAGAGAGAGAGAGTCCGGATTTTAAAATTCTCGTCTCCTAGCTTCCTTCCCCCGGATTTTATCCTCACAGCACTTTTATCGGGGAGCCAAAGCCGGCATCAGAGCTTGTCAGACTTTCACTTTTCCGATTTTTTTTTTTTTCTTCTTAGCCCCCGCGGTAACGCAAAACCACGCTTGTTATTGCGCAACGTTCGGGAAGTACGCTTGAATTTTATCAAGAAAGCTCTTCTGTTCTGTGATTCTTGAGAGGCTAATTGGTGGATAAAAGGGGGGAAAGAATAGCAAATAAAGAGAGACGGAGCAAGTGAAATATTAGAGAAAAAATATACAGACATGAGATTATTAAAGGAGCGTCTATATTTCAAAGGATAAAATATCATAACGTCGTCGGTGGCGATGGCAGTGGCGGTTGTATTAATATGTATCCCAAGCAGCAGCAACAGCGGACTTTCAAGAGCAGCAGTATATCCTTACTATATTACATACTATACATACATACATACGTATAGCGGAACCGCGAAAAGCGCATAATCACCGCGTGCATCGTCGGCGTTGGAATGCAGCGCAACTTTCCTCTCGCCACCGCCGCCGCTGCCGCCTCTGATGCCGCTGCTTCCTTCCGAGAGTAGAGAGCGAGTGTCTATATACTTATGCTTACTTACTTACCTGTTAGCGCTTAGCATTTTTCCCGCGCCGTTTTCGCGCTTGTTTTTCCGGCTCGCCGAGTCCGGTGTGGCGTGGAAGGAAGGAACACCGTTTGTTTTTCGTTACCGTCAATCCGCTCTCTTTTTTGACCCCCACCCCCCATCCCCTTTTCTACCTGGATATATTTCAAACTGACCGCTGCTCGAGGAAAGAGGAAGGCCTTTGATCGGGAAAAACTAGTTTTCCACGCCCGCTAAAGGACATTCGGGATGTTGATGTATATAGAAAATGTACCACTCCATTGCGTAATCCCACATTTTCTCTCCTTTCCCCCCCCCCCCAATTTTTTATAAAGCTACCTACAGCGTCTCGCTTTCTTCACTCGTCTCTCTCCTTTTTTATTTTCTTTTTTTCCTGTATGTATGCGCTGCCCGCAAAATTCGACTGTTTAAGCACATTTTCTTAGATTTCCGTGTTTGTGTTGTTTTCTTTCCTTAATTGAATTGATAATGAAACAAACTTGCAACGTTTTAAATATTCTAACGGTGCTTTGATTTTCGAAGAAAAGCTTTTTTTTTAAAAAAACAGTTTTCTTATTCCCGTGTATAAATTATAACGGTATAAATCAGCGATGATAAAATTTCCATTAGAATTATATTTTTCAAATTTCGACGGTTGATAATATTTCAAATTTGTAATACTAAACATCAACAACCATAATAACAACAATATAATGATAATAATAATTTATATATGTATTTTCAGAACTTGAACTGGGAGATATTTCAGCAGACCAATACCACAGAGTCTTGGCTGCGGCAGAAAAATAATCAGCATTTTTCGAGAGGTAAACAAAAGCTTAATAGTTAACGACGATGTACTTAAACTTGTATATAGGTATCATCATCTGGCTGCCTTGTATATATAACGGAAAAAAAAATCTATGTCGGCGCGTCGTTAAGTTTATGATACTCATTCGAGGGAGAGGGGTAGGTATAGGGGCTTCGTTAAACACCTGTAAACCTTTAATTTTACAGTTCAATTATCATTCGTCCCAAATCGTCGAGAAGAGACTCCTTTGTTTATTTGAAAAGCAAAATATCTATATACCTATACCTACATAATATAAACACTTACTTAATTTTACTTTCCCCCGAATTTGGTTTTGCAAACATCACATAAATACACACATTTACGGGATCGAATAAGTATAAGTGTATGTGTGTTGAGAGTGTATATATGTTTATTATAGCGAGTCGAACAACGTATAGCCTAAGGCCAAGATTCGGAGTTATCTGTACGCTCAGTTGACAGATAATACGCGCACGGGCACGGTCGTATACCTATAATATAAGAGTCCTAAAGGCCGCAGCATAATGTATTGTTATTTGTCACTTTTACTAGACTCTTTACCAGAGTCTTTTAATTTCCTCCAAAATGCAACGTCAGAAGTAAGTACATACTTATACATTACATATTCCCGACTCTCTTCTTCGTTAATAAATTATTTATTGACGTTTGAATCATTGTAAATTGAGATTTCTTTGATGATTTTTTTTTATACATAATCGCGACCCTCATCCCCTTGATAACTGATTAAAATAGCCCCGCGAGATTGATGTAATGTGCGTCAAAAGAGCTCGCGCATGGGCTTGTTTATTTTTCGTTAGAATCACGTGATAAGAGATAATCGGTAATTGCAATAATGTTCCCTATATGTAATGAACTCCATCTCTCTCTTTCGTTTTCTGTACTGATGATTCTGCTGCTTAAATAAATAAATTTCCTTCGTGCTTTATTTATATTTCTACTCAAGTTGTTTGAATTGTACTCGGGTAAAGAAAACTCTAAAACAAAGACTATAACTGTAATTTATACGAATTTCTCAATATATACACTGCAGCCTGGTGAACATGAAACATTTGAGCAACAACATATTTTACCTTGAAAAAATAAGAACTATAATGAAATATAAAACTATATAATGTATTACTTATTACAGACTGAGATGGAAAGTTCTGAGGAGCCGACGAGCCTGCAATCGATTTGCCACCTGCGAGCCTCCGAGCTGTTTCCCAAATCTAACCACTACGACTGTGACGACCCGAGCTTGACCGTACCGTTCACCCCGGTGAGCGGCGAGTATATCACAGCCCTTGGTCGCACCTCCGATGGAGTCCTGGCCCTCACGAACTACCGGCTCTACGTCCAGCTCGCTCAGGGCTGCTACAACCTACCGCTCGGCCAGATCGAGCAGCTCGAGGTCAAGGAGATCTTCTATTTGCACATTGGATGTAAAGATGCGCGATCTCTCAGGTTCGTTATAATTTTTCTCTTTTTTGTTTATGTACCTAACTCTTTTGCGCTTATTTTATTAATGCCACTTAGTATCAAAGTCTCTTTTTTATCTTAAAAAGCTTTGCCGCAATTCAGCAGCGAGACACAACTTTTTCTTTCTTCTTCTTTTTCTTTTCATTCCTTGCATGATAACTGGTCTGCTGGCTTGCTGGCAGAACATTTTTTTTTTGACAAGCTTCACGACTTTCGAAACGACACGCCCCTCTCGTGAACCTTGGAACAAAAGTTATTGATATACAGAGAAAGAGAAAGAAAGCTGAGAGCGAGAGAGAGAGAGAGAGAGAGAAATAGTTGTAATCGAGGCTTGATGAAAACAGTCGTGCTGTAAATCATTTGTTATCGTTACTCGACGAGCCCATTAATCAATCAATTAACACAATACACTATACTCTGATTAGCATGAAGCAGAATTTTTGTGTTCCTCGTGAAATATAGCTTTCTCTCACTCCCTCTCTTTCTCTTCTCAACTTCCAAGAATTATACCGAGTTAACTTGATGATAAATCTAAAAATTGACAAAGTGCGCGCGCGCGTGTGTGTGTGGATCTATTTAAGAAAATGCAAAGATTTTAAATTTGACGATGATTGTACTTATATTTACTTATGTGTAAACTTATTGCAGCTGCGCTTTCTCCACCAATGACCAGTGCTTGGACTGGCACAGGCGTCTACACAAAATCACCTTTCCAAAAAAGAGCATCGAAGACATGTTTGCATTTGCCTTTTACGCTTGGACAGTCGAGGAAGGGAGCGATGACAACAGGCTAGCAAAAGACGCAACTTCTTTCGCCGATACTTTCAATGCCGAGGTATTTTTACATATAATACTCACACGTCTTTTAAATCACCCGCGTTTATATTATAAGCAAAAAAAAGACAAATAACAACGACAGTAGACTCGATCTTTGTTTATTCAAATTTTTATTAATGAGTATTAACAATATTGCAGGTGTTACGATTGAGGCTTAATTTACACGGAACTTGGCGAATCAGTCAAATAAACAAAGATTACCAAATGTGCCCGTCTTATCCGCCCCAACTTCTCGTTCCTGCTTGCATTTCGGACAAGGTACTCGAAGCTGTCGCCAAATTCAGAAGTTCTAGAAGAATTCCAGCGGTTGTTTGGAGGTGATTTTTTTTTAATTTAATGTACAAGTAATATTTTTTTTCTTTTTTTCTTTGAAATTAATTTTTAAATTTTTAATTTTAGACACACGGGTAATGGAGCTGTGATTGCTCGCAGCAGCCAACCAGAAGTCGGTTGGTTAGGATGGCGAAGTTCCGAGGACGAAGATCTTTTAAAAGCTTTATCGGATGCATGTTCCTATGACAAAGGCGAATCAACAATAAACGATTCACCCGATTCCGAATCGAAAGACGAACCCGTTGCTCCAACGGTCCGAAAAGTAATAAATTTTTACAAAATTAACTTTTTTTTTTCAATTTAATCATTTATCCAAGCTGCTTATTAAATCATAAACTTTTACGAATTTCAGAAAGTTTTGATCGTGGATGCAAGATCGTACACAACGGCAGTGGCAAATCGAGCACGCGGCGGTGGTTGCGAGTGTCCCGAGTATTATCCAAGCTGCGAAATACAGTTTATGAGTCTTGCAAACATCCACTCAATAAGGAAGAGTTTTCAATCACTGCGTCATCTGTGTGCCTCTGACGCGGACCAGAACAAGTAATACACAGACTTCGAAACTTGATACCTTTCAATCATTTGACACGTTTGTTAATAAAACGATTTGCAGATAGATTAAGTCACTTATCAAGCTCAAGTTTATCTTTTGTCATTCACTTGCAAACAAAAAATTATTTATCCTGCCTATCTCAGTTTTATGGAAGATCATAATTTTTATTATAAAGTACTTTATTTTTTTTTTTTTTTTTTCATCAGCTATTTAAGTATAATACGTTATAAGAATAAAAGTGTCAATAAAATAATAATTTTTTTTTGTCATTGTAGAATAAAATGTTTGAAGGAGACGTTTATAAACGAATGCAATTATTATTTAATGTTACAGCTGGCTAAGCTTATTAGAAGGTACGAGATGGATGCAGCACATGTCGGGCTTACTGCGAGCAGCTGTCACAGTTGCATCAGCAGTTGAAAGAGATGGAAGGCCAGTATTAGTTCATTGCAGCGACGGCTGGGATCGAACACCCCAAATCGTTGCACTTGCTCAAATTCTCCTCGATCCGTATTATCGAACTATTGAGGTTAGCTTTTAATCTAATTGAAAAGATAGTTATTAAATTTAATAATATAAGTCATTTACACGTAATATGTTTTTTATACTTTATAAAATTTTACAGGGTTTCCAAGTCTTATGCGAAAGAGAATGGCTTGATTTTGGGCATAAATTTGCGGATCGTTGCGGTCATACTGTAGGATGCGAAGATCCTAACGAACGGTGCCCTGTTTTTCTTCAGTGGCTAGATTGTGTATATCAATTAACTAAACAGTTTAAGTGCAGTTTTCAGATGTCGTCTGCCTACCTTGTAAGTTCTACGAATGAAAAACTTCAAAATAATTTAAATAATTTAATAATTTAATTTAAAAAATAATAATAAATAATTTTTTCATAGGTAAAATTAGCTCAACATACATATTCTCAATTATTTGGAACATTTTTGTGTAATACAAGGCAAGAAAGATTGCAATTAAGGGTAGGAGAACGTACCTTTTCAGTATGGCATTTTCTGAACCACTCATCTTTTATTAATCATCTGTACTTTCCACAAACTGAAAGAGTAAGAATTACAAGCCAAAAAATAAATTAAACAAAATTAATTTAATTATGAAATGTTATGTCTAATGTTGTTAATATTATTAGGTATTATGGCCTAGTTGTAATGTTCGAGATTTACAACTTTGGTCCGAAGTATATCTTAATACTGCAGAAACACCTCTGGGTATCAATGATATAACGCCCGTACCAGTAATCGATATAGAGCCAAATGATAATGAAGAACCACAAGGACACATGACAAAAACTCGTTCCTATGGTGACCTTCAGCAAGCACAAGATCACACAGCTCGTTTGCATCGAAGGTCGAGCGATCCAAATATCTCAATAGAAAAGTAAGAATATTAAATTTATTCATTGATAAATTTAGATAGAATATTTTTAATGAGTTATACTTATAAACATAATTTGAATTCTTAGAAAATTCGACTCGCTCAATTTAGACAATGAGCAAGAAAAAATTGAAGCTACAAATGAGCAAGTCAACGGTAACGATATTGAAACAACACAAAAAATCAACGGACATTTTGAAGAGACTGAAAATAAAAAAAACTTATCTAATGGAGAATCAGATTCGATTGAAATACCAATCAACATTTCTGGTGAAAGTTCCACTGACACAATTATACCCAATGGAGACTTGATTGTGGAAAATGGCAGCGTTGAAAAAGAATCGTAAGTATTTTACGTAATTTAATAAAAATATGAAATTTGAAAAAAAATCTTATTTTTCTCACACCTTTAAATTTCAGGACATTGACAAATCACATCAAAAAAGTGGAAAATCGTTTTGTCGATTCATCCAGCATTACTTGCATTCGTAATCATCATTACAACCAGGGAAGTGACACAAGTGAAACTAGTGCGCCACTAGTGTCACGAACGCCCAGCAGTATTTTTCCAGCATCGCCCATACATCAGGATATGATGACAGACAACTCGGAACGACTTCACGATGTTGATGGGCTTCCAGTGCTTTATTGCGATGTGCAAATGCGAGTTCAACATCTGATCAACGAAAATAAGGTATATCAGCTTTTTTATTATTGCTTCACTACACAAAGCACTAACTTTATTTTTGTACCTGAAACACATTTTCTTACCTTGTAAATGCAATAATTTTTGTGTAGCTATTAATAATATGGTTAGCGCTGCTGTATTGGATATATATAACGAGGGTCGCTAATTCCTAGAACTACGTACGGCACAGCAGTTTGGTCTCATCCTGCGAACTATATATTTCGCGAAATACTGGCGAATTGAACATTCGATTTTCTCTAAAGGCCAGTCTGCTGAACGCGAAATTATAATAACAGAATGTGTAAAAATGGAGTCGCTAGTCGAAACAACCGTAATTGACTTCCTGTCGTGGCCAAAGATGCCAGATTTTCTTCGAACATTGATTTAATTTTAAATAACTTTGCAAGCATATTATTTTTTTTTTAATTTTTTTTTAAATAAAACAACGAATTTTTTAAAAATTATTCTTTTTATTTCTATATCCTATACATTGTATCTCAACACGATCTCATACACAACAATATTCATAAAATTAAATTTCGATTGACAATGACCCAAGTTTGGATTTACTTGCAGCTGAAAGAAGAAGCTTTAAAAAAAGAACTATACACGACGAGATTAGCCTTGATTAATCAGGTGTCTAATTGCAATGCGGCGGATTCCGATAGAATCAGTGATATCGTAAGTTGACAATAAGTTTTGTAACATTGTTAAAAAATTCATGAAACAGAAGTTTTAGTCTTAACATATGACACTTTTATTGACATTTTAGAGTTCGATTCCCGATTCTGTGGGTAGTACGGTTGATCACGGTGAATCTCTGCCCTCTGACATGTCTTGGGAGGCATTGGATGAGCCCGGAGCTCCTACCTTATGGGTCCCTGATCATGCTGTCAACCATTGCATGGGCTGTAAGACGGAGTTCTGGCTTGGTAGACGCAAGCACCACTGCAGGTAATTAATCTAAGCGATGCAATCAAAGCTCGAATGCTAAATTTCCAAATGTCCATAAGCCGGGTACGTTGCAGATGTTGCGGCAAAATATTCTGCGCGGACTGCTCGGAGAACTGGACGCCCCTGCCCAGCGAGCAACTCTACAGTCCAGTGCGCGTTTGCAGAGACTGCTTCTCGCGTCTAAACCCTGCAAGCACCCGTCAATGTTTGGAGCAACTACCGTTGCCGCAGCAACCACAGCTTCAGGCGTGCCTGACCCTGAAGAACGGCGGCGAGTTGCTCAATGATCATCCCGTATCTTTGCTGCAACCGATGATGGCTTGCCATCGCTCGGCGCGAAAAGGGAAGGATGAGTGCTGTGACTCGGCATTTCAGCAGAAACCAATCGTCGAGCCGAGCACTGCCAATTGAGCTGCTCACCGGCGTGCCCAAGGATTGGGGCAGCAGAATTATGTGTATAGCGATGGGACGCCACGGCGGTACCGATCACTGTCGAGTTTATATACGCATTATTTGTATCGTACGTCAAGACTGTATTAAAATACAAAGAGAGCGAGAGAGGACAAGAAAGCGGAGCGAGAAGAAGAAAAGAAAAATCACGCGGTAGGCACGAAATGAACCGTTATTCTTTCAACGGAGTAATATTTATTTATAGATTAATAATCGTTTATACAAAGCGGTGTATATGACTGTGGATGGAGTGGCTGTGCTAAGCAAGAAATGCAAAAATAGGAGAGTAAAGACATGTGGCCGTAACGGGGGGTTAATTTAACGAAAATCGAAACAATTATTAATAATAAGAACAAATTACGTATTTTGATTGTATGGTGGCATGTTTGAGTACAAATGTCTATGTCTGCATGTAGAGATGAGTTTATTGTTAAAAAACGAGTCTAAAATTTAAATAATCGTGTTAATTTTATCTTCTGGCTTTAAAATGTCACAAATAAATTGTCCGTACTGTTAGTGACAAGCACTTAATTTTAAATATCAAACGAGAAAAAAATCATAAAAATTATTAACTGTTGAAAAAAAAAAGTTAAATTATTACGATAAAATTTTATGTGTAAATATATTCGTGCAATTTGTTTTTTAATGAAAAAAAAAATTTAGTTAACTAGTGTGTTTCTGGTGTTTTTATTGTTGATTCGTGCCTCTAAGTGGTCTCGCAAGTTTTTCTCTTCTTAAAAGCCTGACGTCTTTTTCTGAATAAAAAAGGAAATCTCTCGGTGCTTGATGAAATAAAAATCTAAGCAAGCTCTATTTAAACTGATATGAGCAAAGAAAGATTTTTAGCGTTAAGCGCCGATTTCAATTACAAACTAAAATAAAACAAAACAAAAGAGACAAAAATAACAGAATCCATTTTGTACTTGGGATACATAAAAGAGTTAAATACTAATGTATTGGATAACATCTGATGCATATAAAGAGGTTGCGTAATGTACATAACGTTGAATTACGAAGAAAATTGAAGGCAAAAAGTCAAAGTATTTTCGCGTTCTTTACTGTATTTAGACGTTAAACGCGTAGTTCTCAGATAGCGATTGCACGTGCGCATCTGTGGAATGAATAAAAGAATAAAACCGTTTATTTACAGTAAAAATTGGCTTGATTCGTTATTTCATTGAAAACCTTTGATTATTGTGTACATTTTTAAGTTGCGCTTTTTACTCCACTTATGTTTTTAAAGATTGAGGCATTTTTAAGAAGTTCCGTTGCATTTTGCAACATATGTTTTGTTCCTTTTGTATCGTCGGCATTTTGGAATTGGACTAAAATTACCAGATACGTGGTGACTGCACCTACAATCTGAAAAATTTTTTATTGCTATTTATCGCATATAAAAAGTAAGTATATGATACAGAAAAAAATTAGATGAGTACATATTTACCGATGTAACTAATCCTCTGTCTAAATAGAAAAGACCACATGCTGTAAATTCAACGGGTCTGTGCAAAAGTTGCAAAGAAAAAATTTCTAGCTGTTTTTTCGCCTTGGGATCCCAATTGTGAGCAAGTGCCTGACTGACAAGGGCCCCTGTAACTTTCGCCTGAAAATATTCATGCTTTTATAAAAATTTTCATCAATTAAGCGAGGATCAAAAAGAAAACTGCGAGTGAAAAGATTGAGCGACCTTGACCGAGACCATGTAGCAGGGCTGAACAAACAGCAGCAGCCTGTAGACGTGAAAGATCGTCCAGAAGACTTGAAGCGCCAGGACGTACCAGCTGCTACCCTTGTCGATGTAAATCTCGATGTAAAGAAAGTAGGGCGTTATTATGAGATGTATGAGACAGCTGATTGTGCCGATGAGTATGGTGCCGCCGTATGCCTTGTTAATGTGAATAATACTGTCGCAAAGGATGCCGTGCAACGTTATTAGCTGATCGATCGCCTCGGAAGCGCCACCGCCTCCTCCTCCACTACCGCTACCACTACCAGCTCCTGTGCAAAGCAAAGCTCGATTAGAGATGAGAGATTATATTCAGGTCGATTTTTTTACTTATAAGCAATTCTTACCTTCACCTGAAATGATAAAGTCAGAAATTTTGTTCGATCGACGCAGCCGGGAATGGCCGATGTCCGATGTAACAAAAGCAAGCGTTTGATTTAGCTCCTTTCGCGGATCTGAGACAGCTTGATTAAAATAATGAAATGAATGAAGAAAAAAAACATTAGTCATTGAATAGATCGAGTCAACAAACATTAAAAAAAAATATAAAAAAATTTGTTTAATATATCTATTTATATCTACCAAGGCCCATATCCTTGCGAAAATACTCGATGATGAGATTAGTTTTGGTGAGATTTTCAATGGTCTTGTTGAGTTTGAGAAAACGTTCGCCAATATTGAATAGCACAAGCGCATACTGCATTTCAAAAGCCATGATTATGAGATACATGAAGTAAATGGGACTGTAGTTGACCGGGCCCTTGTCGTCGAATTGCACGTGCTTTTTGTCAAAGGACAACAGCCAGGAATAGTAATCAAGACTCGAGATCGTTATGAGGTAGACGAAGGAGCAGGTGATCACGATGATCGAATACTTGCGCAAGTTCTTCGAGGTGTCGACTCCCAGTTTTTCGTCGACCTACAGATAATTGCACAAAATATATTAAATTGATGGTGTACATTGTTAGTTGATTTTTAATTTACAAACCTCGACGATCATACTCAATGCGGCTTGGAGGTGACCCCATCGAAAGGAGGAGCCAAGCACAGCGGAGGTGACGACGCTGATAACCGCGAATACGTCGCTACAGGTGACCGTGATCGCGGTCTCGGAGAAGAGCCGGGTGCTGTTCTGCCAGCCGTCTCGCAGATCCCGGTACAATCCGTAACACATAGCACCCATGTAGCCCAGCATCACCCCGACTCTGCGCTCATTCCAAATTGTATCATCATCATCATCATCAGTAAAACTCTGCTATGTGCATCTAATGATGATAGCTATGTGCTTACCCGTACATAACTTGAGTGCACTCGACTCGGCCCTTGTAACGTCCCGCGCTGTCCTTGGTGAATTTGACCGGTAACAGACCGCATATCTTGCTGATGTGGTAAACCGGAGCCAGAGTGTGGAAGACGTCCGACCTCGACTGACCGCTGCTACTCACAAGTCCTCCACCCCCGATTTTCGTCTCGGGATGATGATGCTGGCTCAAGTGGTCGCCCCGTAATTGGCGCGTTGTTTTTCCTAAAATCAATTATAATTCATCATCCGCATGTTGTTATAGTTGTAGATAATTAATTAATTAATTTAATGCTATAGGAATAATTCAATTGAATAATATTTTAGTGCTTCTTGCTCGTCGGAACGAACTACCCGCGACATCATTAAAATACTTTGGAGCACGGCCGAGCTCCAAATAATAGATCATCTCGTTATTACATGGATCATCAAACCGTTTTTCTCTTTACTTCTAGGTATATTTCGCGAAAAGATATTACATTAAGTCGAGTAGTTTGTGAAGAAAGAATATTTATCGCGATCGAGTAAATATAATGATTATGTGTATATAATATGTATTGGCGTATATTTTACTTTCTTTTGGCCCAGCGCTCCAGGCCTCCATTCTTCATCAGGAGAAACAATATTTTTTTGCCGTGTCACACTACACCCACACTTTGAAATTTGAAATAATAAATCGACTAGGTAAACTTTTCTTTTCTACTGCAATAACAAAAAGCTCTTTCTCTTTTACTCTCAAGGTGCGAGAATGAAAAAAAAAAAAAAAAAAAAAATTAATGAGAGCCAAGTGCACAAATAGAGAATATAGCTTTGTTTGTTCGGCAATACCGCGTAATTCATTCATAAAGCTGTATGCTGCTAGCTTCGATGATAAAATTGTGTGTTGACGCGGTTTGTCGAGTTTCAATTGAACTCTTTCTAATCTCTCTTTATAAATCTAGAAAATACAATAAATTATTAGTAATTAAATTGCAAAGTAAAGATTAATTTGTAAAAAATCAATTGTCAAATTTTTTTGACAAAATTGAAAACGGTAAAATTGTTGTTTGGAAAATCGTATTTTGAATTTTGAAAGACAATAAGGAGAGAAAGAACGTTATAAAGTGGCCTAGATTCAAAGGATAAATATTTGTCATAATAAGATTACGCGTCATTGCGCGCACACACGACTCGCCATCAAGCTGTGTGTTATTAGGCGAGGAATTATTAATGACTCCCTTCTTCTCCCCCGTACGCTAATAACAAACTTGAGAAAAAGAAAACAATAATTTTCATTTATCATTGACATCTCTTGATTCTATTATTTGTTTTTAACATGCACACACAAGAAAATATTGCCTATATGTATAATATCGTTATCACTAACATAGCTAATTTTATTATTATTATTATTATTATTATTATTATTATTATATATTAATATAAAATTAATTTACTTAATTATTGTTTTTGTCTTCAATGTTACATGTTTTTTTGGAAAATTTGATTTTACTAGTAAATGATTGCAATGTTAAAAAAAATTTCTAATCTAAAATTTAAAATTTGGCGCGCCTCCAGTCCAAATTATATATTATTTTATCAGTTAACCAAATTATTAACTAGAACACCGGAACGTGAAACCGGACTAGAGAGCGCCTTATAATTAATTCGTAACTCGCAACGTTCAAAAGTTTAACCGTCGTTGCGTGTAAGGACAACGTCGTTCGAGTGTGCAAGAATTTTTTTAATTATTTAGCGCTTTTGATCACTTGTGTCAAGTTGTTCAAGTTAACTATAAAACATATAAGGCATTAGATTCCGACTGTAATTGTTATTCGCAGAATATAGTAAATAATGTAGTTGCTGGTGAAAAATCAGTCGGAAAACGAGCAACGCCATTAAAAGCCTCAAACCGCCAAAATTGCGCGGAAGGGGCCAGTCCATTGTTTTGCATTTAAAAATGTCCGATTTAATCGACTTTGATAATCCGAATCCCAAAAATGACAGGCCAGCGCTTGCCTCGCCTCTCATACCCGCTCCAGAAATCATCTCTACCAATGACGAACCCGGGCCGAGTGAGGCTGGACCTCAATTCCTGGTCCCCAGGCAAAGCTTCGAAAACAACCCGTTTGATATGATCATGAAGCAAGTGACGGAGTACGAGAAAAACAAAGAGGACCCTTTTGAAACAGTTATCGAGAAGGCAATGGAATTTCATGAACCCAACATTGATTTGATGGCTGGAGATGCTAAACCTAAAAATGATGAACAGCAGAAAAAGAATGATCTAGTCCAGGAAGAGAATAAAGATAGCATCACCATAGATTTGCTTGCCACAAATTTTACTGCTGATCATAATAAAGCCTCGACCGATGTGCTACTCACCTGTGATAATAAGTTACCTTGTATTAACGTATCGCCAGTTTCTTGTAAAGCTGACTTGTCAATTTTAAGTATTTCTGCTATGGATGATTCCTTTTTAGTGTGTGATAGTAATGTTATGATAGATGAGAAAAATGGACCAGTAGACTCTTGTTTGACTAGAAGAAGATCTAAGTCACAGACTGAGTATTTAAATGTTCCGACAAAATCACCAAGAGCAAGGCATAAAAGAATTTCATCGGTTACAGATTGCTTGAAAAATAGTGCATTTGGAGAAAATAGTACCTTATATCTATCAAACATTTCATCAAATCCTATAAACAATGCTTTTGTTAAAAGTAGTTTTCAAAGTTCAGACTCAAATGATTTGAGTAATCAGTTTAATCTTTCTACAAATAAACAAAAAATAGATAGATTAAACAGTGACAGCTCAATTAATTTGGGATTGTCTAACTTATCTATTATTCCAATGGATTCTTCAAATAGATTGAGACAAGAAAGATTTTGCAGTGAAAGTTCAGCTGTTTCTGGAATTTCTAATATATCAATCATTCCTACAAATGTAGAATCTTCTTGTTCTAATCTATCAGTATTTTCAAGTGATAACATGAACATGGCATTTGTTACTAGTAAATCGTCATTTAATTCTGCAAGTTTTAGTGTTGAAAATGTATCACAAACATCCAGTAAAAAATCTGATTTAATTAAAAAATACCAAGAAATTAAAAAAAGAATGTCAACCCAAATAGAATTTGCTAATGACGAAAATAAAGAAGAATTAACAAAAGATCAAAAGGACTTTTTACCAAATTTTACTAGTCTTGATAAAAAAGAAGGTGACCAAAATTCTATTGAGAAACTGGTGGATATAAATAATAGTTCTAATTCTGTTTTTAGTGTAAGTCATTTTGCTTGTTAATATACTTAGGTTAATGAAAATAATTTATAATAATTTTTTTTAAACTTATACATTATTAATGTTTTTATTAAATTTTAGGATGATGTAAATGTTAATGAAATTATTGTAAAAGAGGCAAAGTCTCTAGCAGAAATGCTGGACAAATTATCATCAAGTAATGAGTCTAATGGTATGTAATATAAAATTTTGTTATTTAGAGAGTATACACAAAAAAGGACTCTGATGCATCAAATTTTTTGTTTTACTTAAATTGGTATTATGTTACAGTAACTCCAGATGATAATTTACTCTTCTCAAACACTCAATTGAATTTTGATGATCTTCCTCTATCAGATGATGAAATTGTAGATGACCTGATAGATTTGCCCCAATCACCTTTAAAATCTGTAAATACTATTAAAAATCATAAACAGAAAGACCTTTGCAAGACTGAAAATATTAAGATTTTAGAAAATGAAGTGATTGAAGATAATTTAAATAAAAAAACGGCAGCTACTGCACTTTTATTAGATCTTCAAAAAATAATTAATAAAGACAATAATTTGGATGCTTGTAAAGTTTTAGATGACTTGAAAAAAGTACTAGGAGTTGAATGTGATGATAATACACAAATTATACAAAATAGTCTACAAAATGTACAAGAAGATAAAAATAAATTAATACCTTTAGATATAGTAGAAAATAATACATCTGTGACAAATGAATCACTTGAAAATAAGGGCAGTAAAAAAAATATTTCAGGATCAGATGATATTGTGAATGATAAAAAAGATAGCACAAACAATAATTCTAAAATAAACAATGAATGTAACTCGGATATAAAACTTATAAGTGCAGAAGTAGAAGATGAATCTTTGGCTGAGATAAAATCAGAAAATTTAGAAAATAATTTAGGAGATCAAAAACTTGCAAAAACTCTTTTGAGTACACTAAATAAAATTGTTAATAAGAAGGATGAGGATAATGTAGTAGACTTCTTAAGTAGTTTAGGCTCAATATTAAATATGGCAACAGAATTGCGCACAAAAAATAAAGAAATTGTAGGGTTACAAGAAACCGATGAAAAGATGTCTAAAGAAGTTCTTCCATCATTAAACATTTCATCCAAGACAAATAATTTAAAAACTGATAGTGGAAAACAAAAGGTAATTTTTTAATTTTTATTTTATTACAATGATTTACTCAGTCTATCATATAATCTTATTGATATTTTATTTAGAACCAATCATACGAAGGGTCAACAAAACGAAGAAGTGGAGTAGTAATCAATAATTTTAGTAATACTCTTTCAAGTGCTAAAAATAAAAGAAACTCACATTTAAACATGAAACGTTTTTCAAGTAATCCAGAATTAGTTGATAAGAAGAAGAATGAAAACAGGGCTTCATCAGATAAGAAATCTACTTTAGTAGCAAGTATGAATGAATTTTGTGAATTTAAAAAATGCATTCTGTTCACAATTGAATTAATCACAATTACTAATTAAATTTGTATTTTATATTCTAAAGGTATTGCAACTTCTGAATTAATTAAAGCAAAATTCAAGAAAAAAATAAATACTGATATTATTAAGAAAAAGGGTCCACTGAAGGCTATGATTCCTTTGGGTAATATGCAAAAACAAGGTAATAATTATTTTGAAAACCTAACATTATTATTTGCTACAGCAAGATATCAATAAAATAAAATGAAAAAATTAATTATCTACAGCATCTATTGAAAAAATATCTCCTCCTGTCTCTGTCACTCCGCCAAAGTCAGATGCATTGCCTTTGGGTATACCAAGCAGCACGCCAAATAATGGTAGAAGTTTAAAATACTCTAAAACTAATCCTAAAGCATCTTCAACACCAAATGCAGGAGAAACAAAACAACTGCCTAAACTTCTTCAACGAAAAGATTTTAAAAGCAATTCTGAAAACAACTTATCTTGTGTGTCACTTAATTCAAGTTTAAAAGAGCGTTCTAGTATCTATAGAAGTGATAGAAGGTAAATAATGATTATTTTATTATTTAATTTAAAGTACATTAGGGTGATTTTAAAATTAATTTTTTAAAGTTATTGTGATTTATGTAATTTCAAAATTAATGTACGTTTTAGACTAGATAGAACATTATCTCCACAAAAAAAGCTGCAGATGCCTAAAAAAAATTCTCCGAATGGTTCCGAGTCTCGACTTCCTCGATATTCGCCACGTGCTGTACGAACCCGAAATCATTCTTTCAATGACTTAAGAACAACTGCTAAGTCACCAACTAAAATTGGAATAGCAAAATTTCAATTAGATAAAAAATTCCAAAGGCAGTCTTTTCTTAGTCCTTTAAGAAATAGTAATAAATTGGAACAAGGGAGACCTACTAATTTGGTAATTAAAATTTATAATTTATTAAAACAAAATATTATGAATTTTAAAAGTTTAATT
>JAPYZE010001860.1:0-19226 GCA_030522805.1 Leptomastidea abnormis
ACATGACCTCCAAGTTTCATTCAATTTCCTTAATTCTATCAAAAGTAATCTCAAAATTTTAATCATGCCCCGTTTTAATCATGCCCCGGTCTCCCCTATGTATATGTACCTCTTTTTAAACTAGTGCAAATACCTATATTCGTAATTTATCTTATAAGATAAATTTGTACCTGTATAATGCGAATCGATAAAGTATTATATTTTTAATTATGTAATTTGAAATATATTTACAATTTCGTATAATAGTTAATTAATTTTTTTTTTCAAAAATAAAATCTTCGAAGAAAATTCGATTATCATCGGAAAATGTATTTCAAGCTATTTAATTTCAATATAAACAACATACAAAAAATAATATTACATTTTCCCCATTTAATTACAAAATAATATGCTTAAAAATAAAATTTAATTTACTCTACCAGAACCAGACAGGCCG
Organism: Leptomastidea abnormis; assembly: GCA_030522805.1. Classification (NCBI taxonomy): domain Eukaryota; kingdom Metazoa; phylum Arthropoda; class Insecta; order Hymenoptera; family Encyrtidae; genus Leptomastidea; species Leptomastidea abnormis. The sequence goes on from JAPYZE010001860.1 coordinate 437, forward strand.
TAAAATATATGATTGAATAGCAAATTTTTTTCTTTTTGTACTATTAATGAAAATTTGAAATACTTGCCAAATAACAGCAAAACATTTTGATATAAAAAGCTCATATATTGTCGTTGTCCTTTGCATAAAATATAAAGCATACACAAAAAACAAACTATTGAATATGTGAAAATTAATTCGAAAGAGAGACAAAAAAACAAATCCTTTAATCTGCAACCACCAATATAGATATATTACATATACATAAACACATATTAATAAAACATAAAATTACGAAATGTCCAAAAAGTCAACAATATATCAGAAGATCAGAAGAGTAGTAACAGTAGAAAAAATTCACGAGTATAATAATCATAGTATCAAAGAGAAAAAAAAGGACATAGTGTAGTGGTATAAAGTATATATAGGACAAACTACAAAGTCTGAAGTAGCCTTACTGTATGGTGGATACCATGTATCAAGAGTCGTGGCGAAATTTTGTGAGATTTACCGTGACGCTTTTAAGAGAGAGAGAGAGAGAGAAAATACACACTATGCTAGCTACCAGTATATATATATACTTTTAGGCAGTGCATCTTCCAAGGCGCGAAAGCTAGCCTCCGGCGTATCCTGTGTTGCTGCTGCTGCTTGCAATCTCTTATATATACCTTTACCCCCTCGGGAATCTTTCTCACCCACTAAAAGTGTGTGGCTTTTTGTAGAGAAAGAAAGAGAGATAAAGTCCTTTTTTTTAAAAAACATTTTAGTGCGGTTATATACAAAAAAAAAAAAAAAGAAAGAGAAAATTCAAAGTATATAACGTTTGTGTGTTGGTGAATATTTTGTGGTTTGAGGAATAAAGGGATGCTGCGGGAAGTCGATAGACTGCATCAGGTAAGTATAGACGGAATATTAATTCATCTTATCTATGTGTGTGTAATATACCTATAAGCCAAGACTGGAAAATTTGGTTCTCTGTATAAGATGAAAACTTCTTATATAAGAGAAGATAAAATTATTGCGGAAATTGCAATCTCATAAGGTATTCGCTTTGAGAATAATACATATATAGATTTTAAGATGGAAAATTTCTTTAATATATATTTTATGGAATATATTCCTTATATATAAGTATATAATGATGATGAAAGGCTTTTATTAACATTTTGTAGGATATGTAATTGTATAACTTGTTTATGCATTATATAAGGATTTATTATATAAGGATTGTTTAATGTAATATCGAGAGAAAGAGAGAGAAAGAGTATAAATTTGTATAAATAATTAGACTCGTGTGAATTGAATAAAAGGAGAAAAGAGAGAAGAGTCATTGCACGCATAATTTATCAAGCTTTTATTACGTATAGGATATGATATATGCATGTGTGTATGTATATTTCGTATTAAATAAAATGATATTTGTATATACGACTTATACGTGTATAATTGGAATAAACTATTCGATGTGTATTATAAACAACAACAACAACAAGGAGGAGAAGGATATTAAAGTGGGTTAATTTTAACGATCAATGTTTAATGATGATCAGAACACGTATGGGATAGAGAGGTAGGGGGAGGGGAGGACAGGTGAATTTTAAATTTTAACTCATTTGTAATTTCAATCTATAATACCAGAAATTTTGTTCATGCATATAATTATATTCGTTATTGTTCATAACTTTGTATTATGTATTATCCAATGAATATTATAATACCAGAAAATTATTATCGTTTTATTTTAAATTTAGGTATTATTTATATTTATTTTTTTTGTTGATTTAAAGAATTTGAAAGAAATTTTAAAAATATATAACTTTATGTGTGATTGTACCTATAGCTAAAAGTGATTGATGAACGACAAAGTTGAAAAATTTTATATCAAGGATATGATATTTGAAATTGATATATATGAGTAATGGTAGCTTAATTTCAAACGGAAAGTAAATGTACAAATCAATAATTCACGATTCTCGACATTTATTTAAAATTAACGAATCGAAAAATTATGTTTAAAAATCAAATATTTACTTTTTGAATTTTTGAATTTTAGATAGAAAAAAAAGAGACCTGCATTTAGTACTTTTATGTACGGATTAAATGCGACATGGGTTTCAAAAAGTGCTATGAATTTATTGTTCCGAATTCAGCTTTTTCTCATATCAATAATTAATTACAATAGCTTTATTATGTTAATGAATAATTATTTGAAATGCAATTTTATTACTAATAATATTTATTAATTTTAAGTTACGTCAAGCATTACCAATCTTTTTTTAACGGCAATAAATAAATTTATATTTTAAATTTAAATCATATAAATATTCGTTTATGTGAAAGCATAAAACTCTTACTGGTAGAAACTTTGTGTGCCGAAAAATAAACTGACTTAGAAATTTAAATGCATTCGGCTCAAAGCTTTCGATATCCCAAATATTGAATACTTGTCAGTGATTTTCGTTATCCGAAACAGATTGTCATTTCAAAATATCAAGCATGTTTTTTTTTTTTTTTTTTTTTTTTGAAAAAGAAAATACTTAATACGAAAATCGATAAATGTCAAGTTTGACAAGATTTTCATTTTTAGAAAGATATATACCGTCTACAATAGACATGACATTTTCAGAATATAATTCAAAAAAGGAAATTCAAAATAAAATTTTAATTTTTTTACGTTTAATTAATTTTTTCTTTTAACATACATATTTAAAGAATAAATGTTAAATCATAAAATATGAATTTTTGAAATCATAAAAAAGATTAGTAATAATTAACATATAATAAATTAAAATCTTCAGATATCTTTCAAATAAGAAGAATATTATAATTGTAATAAGACCTAATCAAATTATTGCATACTCCATCAATCCAATCCATTATCGAATCAGTCCAAAAATATATTTCTATAACTCGGTCCTTATATAAGAATTGCGATCACGGCTTCACTTATAAAATACACAATTTCCTTTCTTATTTTTTTATTTTCCGTAGGGTAAGATTTCAATTTTTTGCACTTTTATAAGAAATAGAGGATATCTTTCTGAGACATTTTTCAACTAATTTATTATTTTATACGTACAAGGAGTATATAAAAAAAATCGTATTCAATTTATTGGAAAAAAATCGTGGTTTACAAATCATTAGTTTTTATTTTATAGATAGCAAAATTGTTATACTGTTGTTTCCGTTTGATTGTAAGCACAAAATTTAACATCTTTATAGGAGTATGTGTGGACCAGTTGAGTATTATAGCTTTTTTGTATTTAGAATACCTACTAAATAGTCAAAAATTATTTTTTTTTTTAATACAAAATTGTTTTTTAAGCTTTATTATTTTTAGTAATATCTGAGAACTTTTAACATTCAAAAGTGTAAATATTTATCGATTTAAGAATTGTATTTTTAAAAAAGTAATTTTTTACTCGATTTTTGTACACTAACCGTCAATCAAACATTATAAAGATGAGGAAACAGTGCGTTAATGTCTAATAAAATGAAAATAAAGTCCTAAAAAAAGAAAGAAGTGGTTGAATGAAAAAAATTATGCAATTGACTTGTACATTGCAAAATTTAAATAGATTACAAAAGTAAGAATAGTGATATTTGTTTCGTGAAAAGCTTTTTTTATTTATGTTTTCATGTAAAATTTACCTACTTTTTGAGGTACATTTTTAATTATCATCTGAATCTTCTAAATAATAAAATTTGTTAATATCTACATAATAATAATTGCAATAATTAAAATTGAAAGCTTCCTCTGTAAGAAAGCAAAAACGAAACAAAATTGTTTACAGCTACCATAAAATTGATTTCTCATAAACTTAAGAATTGTACAAGTCTCAATCAAACAAAAAATAATAATGCCTATAGTATAAAAAAAAAGATGATCTAAAAAAGATTCACATTGTCTATTTTTAAATAAATCACTTGGCTCACGAAGATCATGTTATCGTTATTTGAAACCAATATATGAACGGCAAAACGATATTTCATCTGAGTTTTTATTTATTTTAAAATATTATTAAAGTGTTTTAAAATAGAATATTTTTAAATTTCATTTATTTTTTCACGTATGCTTGTAATTATCTTGTTTCTACAAATATATAATATTTGCACTAATAAAGATTTGAAATTTTTTTTCTATCAAAAAAAGTTTCTTTTATTAACGTATCAAAAGAAAAAAAATATACTGCATTTAATTGATTTCAAATTGTAAAAAACGAATATGGAAAAACTATTTTGTAAAAATAAGAAAATTCTTTTCATTCAAAAAAATTTCATAACTTTTTAACCCAATCTTCTAAAAATAAAAAAAAAATTGTTTAAAAAAAATTATTTGAAATAAAATTCTAAAGTGAAATAAAATCTGGCTACTAATACCACTTTATTCAGTTATTTACTAAAAATATTTTTATAAAAACTTTTTCACGAAGATACTATAAAAAAGCTCATTCTCATAAATATTTGGCACAACAGGTTGATAACTTATCGATGCGTTTCTAATTTCTTGTAAAAGCAAATTAACAATTTGTATGTGTATATTTTTAAGCCACTTGAAAGATGAAATATTCAACATAATTGTTGCATTATTCGTTTTAGCAGCCACCAAAACAAAAGTAAAGCCAAATCAATTATTTTTCATTAATTTTTCAAGGTGACATCGATAATTGTCAGACTACAATGATAAAACATAAATGAACATATATCAGTTTCTGTAAAAATGTACGATTTAATCTCTAACATCTAATCGACTACAATCATAAAACTCCAAAAATAAAAAACAAAAATTTAAAGGAAATTCCAGTCATCAATAAAAAAAAAAAAAAAATCCACCCACTCACACGTTGGACATAATGTAATATTCAAAACCAGGCATTCTGGACTTCTGGTGTTAACTAATAGCGCATGCGCTTTAAAAACTCGATGACGTGTTAAGTCCACAACACAGAAAATGATCAACCTAAGCTTACAATGTTTTGCAGAGAGTATAGATACCAGCTGTTTGGTCAGCCGCATATAAGAACGCGGAGAAAGAAAGAAAAAAAAAAACTAAAACAACACCGGTATCCACTATTAAAGAACCTCATACCTGTCATTGAATAAGTGTTTTTTACTACAAATATACTCTGTTAATTTTCTTTTCTTTTTAACAATGTTGCGAATGTTAATATTCGCGCTGCTTTGCTTTATATCCAGCATAGCAGCATCGACTTTGGAAACTGTAAGCGACGACGATTTATTAAATCTTATCAAGACTGAAAATTATGTTGTTGCTTTATTTAGTAAGTTGATATAGTCTTATTTTAACATTTTGTTTTTACTCTTGTTTTAATTTAATTATTGAGTTTTATTTATCTTTTTTGTTTTGGTTAATAAATCAAGAATTTTTTAATGATTATTTTAATTTTATTTAAAATAATTTAAATTTTTTGTTAAATGTGATTTATTGTTACAAGAGATTAAAGCACTTGCTGGGTTAATTTAAGTTAATTTATGCATTGTGATTTTTGTTACAGCAAAAACAAATTGTGAAAAATGTGACGCTATGGAGAACAAATTGTTAAACATTAGAGAGGACTTGGTTGATTCATTGTCGTCATGGGTAGTAAGAGTAAAAAATAGTCAAATGCTCAGGCTTTACAGCCCTCATGGTGAACCTGCTATTGTCTTTTTTAGGCAAGGAATACCTTTATTGTATGATGGTAAATATTGATTGGATAGAAAATGATATTGTTAAATCAATTCTTGTGTACCCTCATATTAATCAGGTTATTTTTTTTAAGGTCCTCTTGATGAAGATGAAATTATATTAACTTTCCAAGATAATAAGACTCCAATTGTTAAAGAGCTTACAGATGATACTTTTGAACACTTGACTCAAGCAAGTTCTGGTGCTACTACGGGAGATTGGTTTGTTATGTTGTAAGTATAGCAGTCACAATTTAAAATTTTATTCTATTCATCAATATCTTTAACTACAGTAAGAAGAGTCTATAATTAGGTTTTTACTTTAACAAAACCTTAAAATTAACATACTTATTTTAATTTAGTTATAGCTCAGAATGTGTTGATTGTCAAAGACTAGGAGCCCGCTGGGAAGCTGTGGGTGCTAAATTAAAAAGATATGGAATTAATGTTGCACGTGTTAATAAGGGTACAACAGGAGCTGCTACTGCTAGAAGATTCCGTATCCATGAAAACCTTCTATTTGTATTGTAAGATTTTTAACTCTAATTAATTTAATATTTAAAGAAAAAAATTAACTTAAATTCTTGGATTATAGATTCAGACGTCAAAAAATGTATCGTTACATAATTGCTAAACATGATGTGCAGTCACTTGTGTCATTTGCTAGAGAATGGTATAAGAATATTCATGGAGAAGAAGTTCCTGTTCCACAGAGTCCATTGTATGTATATAAATTTTTTTTATGTGAAAAAGATATAAATAAGAAAAATTTTGTTTGTAAGTGTTTATTAATTTTATTGACACACACACACATTACAAATTGCAATTGTTTTTATTTCAGTGACGATTTGGTTCTATTAATAGTCAATTTCTTAAAAGAAAACCCATGGGTTATGAAACTTGGAAGTATCACTATTGGTGTATTAGTTATTGTGACAGCAGCAACTAAACTTAGAAAAAAGACTGAAGTACCATTGAAAAAGGACAAATAAAAAATTGCAAGTGTGAAGCAATTAATTGTATATATGTGCAAACAAACATGAAACGACATTTACAAACATTTTTTAAAAACTTTCTTGGTTTTATATTTTATACAATAAAATAGAGATTTCTAAAATGAATGTTAATGTGCTAAGTCAACAACAAACATGTCTATATGTTCTGTGTTATTGCAATAAATTTAATACATTCATTTGGTTTATATTATAAGTGACTATATCTTAATTTATTACATGGAAATGTAATGATTTATGGAATAGAAATTATATAAAATTAAGCTATGTCTTAGCGCATTCCAGTTTTTGTAAAAAGTTTAGGAATGATATCAGAGATATTTGTTAAGTTTTTAAACTTTAAATTAACTTTAGAAGCTTACAGTAGCAATGATAAAAATATATCACAAGACAAGACACTCTATGCGATGTGTATAATAGTTGAGCACCAGGTACAACAAACATTTTTATTTAACCAATTTCCCTTTCTTAATATAAATTAAAGGGCATTTGTTTAGTTAACAGTTCTTTCATCTTATATGTATTTATAAAAATGATCTCTCTTATTCATTGCTGTATCTTAGTTAATACTTTAAAACTTTTTTTAAAAAAACCAGATCTAATAATAATCCTTTTAAAAGTTGTAAAATAGTTTATTAATATTTAGATATATTTTTGAAAAAAATTTTTAAAAAAATGATAATTTGCATGATTGTTATTTTTATTCAATTTTCTTTTTATTCTAATAAGCAATAGTCAATCAAAAGAATAAAGTGTATTTTTTTAATGTTTTTCTCTTAATACTTAGTGTTCTTGTAACATAGTCACTAAAAATCACTTTAAACGCAGTCTTTACACTTATGCTAAATATTATCCACAGATAAATTTATCCTAAAAACAGTTGAAGGATTAGCTAGAGCCATTCTAATATTATTTTCAAATTTTTCTTGTATAGAAGAGAATTCCATAATATTGCTAGGTTTAGATTCTATCCAAAATCCATCAAATTCATAAAATAAGTAACAATAAAATTGGTGAAAGGCACGGATCGATGGTAAAGTTTTTGATGAATTGTATACATGTGTTTTGGCTGATCCATCTTTCAACAATCTCAATGCCATGCTGGTTAAATTAATGCCAACAATAGCAAAAGCGTATCCATACTTTGGATGCATTGAATGTGATAAAACATGCGTTGCAGCACTGGGATACTCTTCAGCAAAGTAAACCAGATTTTCTAATCCCAACATACCCATTCCTCTAAAGTCAGTCTTTGGATCATCTCCTTGAAAACCAATATCCTGCCATTGTTTTGTTATTCTTGCGTCAAGAGGATCATAAGGCATCAATAAGTCCCACAACCTTAGCAACAAACTCTCATGCAAAGGATTATCAGAATCATACTGCATTTGTCTCAATTCCTCACATTGTACACAAAGCTGCCTGTATCCCCATATCAATTCTATACATTTGCCAAATGCTTTGGCAAAATCAGGATGAGCTGTAGGATTAATTTTTTTAGTGATCAAAACAGTCCTTATGGCTTCTTCTAGAATTCCACGCTCAGTTCTTGCACTTATACCTTGTCGATTTGCAACAGAATCTAAATATATTAGCAAGGATTTGATATCTGGACTCCTAGATAACCTAAGACATCGTTCAACAGCATAGGTACGAGATGCACCTGAAGGTTCTCCATAACATATTCTTTGGAGTTCACACAAGTGCGTAGTGTGACGTAAAATCCACTTAATGATAGGTCTTAGGTACCAATTAATTAATGACCAAATATAGCGATACATTCTTTCAGTTAGGCACCATTGATTACTAAGTCTTTTCAAAAGTTGTCACAATGTCTTACAGTATAATGACAAATATCACAATTGATATTTACAAGTCATGGAATTGCTTTAATGAGTTATAGACTAGACTATTACAGCACTTATTTAACATTTAAGCTAAAGCTTCTTTATGAGATCACAAAATAAGATATTTTTTATTAACTTAATTAATCTTTACATCAAATTGACTCTTGATAATGTATTTACATTTATTCTCCAAATTCTTATCCATAAACATTAATTGACAATATCTACTGTTTACAATTACTAAATTCGTGCTAACATATCTAATATTGTACTGTTTTAAAATTTGTAACATCAAACATTTTGAGTATCAGTGTCTTAGAAAGTTATTCCAGTAAGATAAAATTAGCTAGAATACTATATATACTTTCAACCTGAAAAATATATAAATATATATATTAAAAATAACCAATAATCAATAACGCCATTAGTACAAAAATGTAAATAAATCAATAACACAAAAAAAAAGAAATAAAAACTTTTTTTATAAAATGGTAAAAGATAATAAAAAAACTACTTGTGTGACAAAATAAATACAAAACACAATACTTACATATATAGTCTATGCAGCTAATTCCTTAGAAACCAACCTTCCAAACAATCACAAAAGCAAAGTGGTTGACTCTATTTTTTTTCTTTTTCCCAAACAAGATTTACAAGCCAATCTCTTTGAAACAGATGATATTAGTATACGAATATTACACCAGATTGAAAAATGACTGTAAAATCAAAGGAAAGAACATGAAGATGGTTTGCCAAGTATATAGAACCATGTAACGTTCAATACTTTATACACCGACGTGTTTGCAGAAGCTTTGAACAAATCGTAATTATCTATTTACACAACTACATATATACAGCTTTGTATATCGCTTAATATATATATAGGACGATTGTAGATACAATACTTAATTTTTTATTCGCACAGATTCACAAAATGTTGTTTCTTTCCCTTATTTTTTATCTTTTTAAACTTTTAACAATCGGAGTGTATTAACCATTTAGTCGCCATCTTAGGCATCTCTGAATAAAAACTCGCAACAGTACACCCCAAGAGAGCTAAGCTGCGTCGCGCGCGTGTTCGCATTGCACAGTATATAGAGACACTTTGCTTCACACCACCGCCGCAATACAGTATCTGTTCAAGCACTCCCTCTCCCACCCACACTCTGTGTGTACACCTGAGATATAAGGTACATCTATCTCTTTCTTTTATATTTGACTTCCACCCCCTCTTATATTGATGCGCTGTAAACAGAGATTTTGTTTCTATGTATAGCTCCACGTAAATCGTGACAACAAGAACATATAATATGTTATCTGCTCAGCATAGCCACTTTACCATTCATCAATACGTCTCACTCAATAGGCATCATGCAATGATGAGATTATAAAAAATTTTTTTTTAATTAGCTACCGATACAGTAGATACCATCTTGTTAATTTTTTATGTGAAATTAATTTTTGTTTGCAGGGTTGCATTTTTTAAAATTGAAAAATTATATTTTTTTAATAATAATTTTATTCGTAAAAATTTTATTTTTTAAGGGCAAATATTTAAGGAACATATTGCACAAAATAACATTAGAACTACACATTTACATATCAATTTATTCTCTTATTTGAAAACGTAAACTATTTCGATCGAATTTTTATATCGCATCGATAACGTATTTATGTGTGTCATTGGAAAATCGAACGCGGAATGACGTACGTAGCTTCTTTTTTTTCTACATTCTCGAGTAATACTTATGTATATTTTTTTTCGTGGGAGAAAGTTTCGTTAATGGTGAAAGTTTTCGGGGAGCTTCATTCAAAAAAAAAAAAGAGTATCACATACTTGAGAAAAAGAAGAAGAGAAAACAAAATTGTAATTCTTATATTCCTATGTGCTTTATGGTTTTGCGTATCTCCTGTTTGTAAAAAATAGATGCAAATCAAACACGTGTCGTAATGAAGATAATGGAAAAGCTAATTTTTTTAAAGCAAATTCCAAATTTGTTAATAATTATTTAATTTTTTTGAAAATAAAATTATGTATATCGTAAAAACTATTTAATATCAAATTTCGACGACCTTTAAAAAAACCAAATGTTTGTTTTTTTTAAAAGTCGTAAATTCGCCGATCTAATAAAAACCTAAAAAAACTTACAGATTTAGCCTACATATTATATGCGTATCGAAAATTTAGAATGAGAAAAAATAAGAATCTCAAGCATTCTTTAAACTCTCTAACTATTTTTAGACCTCTGGAGAGTCAAAATCTTTTGTGTGTGCACTTTCCATAATAGAAAAGAAACTAACTTAAAAAACATACTTGTACTTATTATAAAAGTGTTTGATTTTAAAAAATTCGTTTGATACACATTTTCCTTCAACTCTTGCAACATTACGAAAGGAAATTTAAAATATAAATCGATGTGAAATCTCACATTGAAAAAATATGCCATTATAACCACAATCAGAAATAAAAACGAAAAATTTGTTATCTTAATCCACTTACCTTGAAAAGATGACCGTTGTAAAAATACTCGCCCCTGGACGGTCCTTTATTATCTAGATATGTGTTATGTCTAATACTTTGATCCAAATAACTGAATTTGACTATACTATAGTAATCTATAATACAAATCTTGATCAAAAGAGCATCAATTCAATCTACACGAAGTTGACAATCACACTTCAAAACGCACTATTTACAACAAAAGAAATCCAAAAATCTTGGTTAGGTTATTTAACAACAAAGTCGGATGCTATACACACAAACACATACACGTTTTACTAAAAATTTAACCAACAAAATAATATAACCGCACAACAAATTTGTCTTTACAAAAGTATAATATCACTGATCAATCAATTAAAAACGTTAAAATCATAAATAAACTCAACCGATCCAGTATACATATGACAACAAAGATGCTTACTGCATCTAGAAGTATTTTGAAGATCCGCACATCCGTTGCTGCAATGACGGTTAATAGAACTTTCGGCGATGAGAGAGTAATACGAAAGGTCATCGGTGATCGTGAAATTGTGGGTTTTGGAATCAACGGAAATCCGCATTACGTTGACGAGACTGCTTTTCCATTTCCCGCAATACGTTATCGCGAATGCACACCCGAACTTATGGTAATTATACTAATTACTAACCTCTTCAACCCTCCTTCTTCCCTCCCCCCCTCCTCACACTCTCTCTCTCGCTCCCGCTCATTTGTGTGTTTTATGATTGCCCACTCGCTATTTTATTTTATTATAATTATTATTAAAGGAATCTAGCATATTTGTTACTTAGATTTTATTACTCTATACTTTTATTTGTTTTCTTTCTTTTTATAATTTTTAATTTTTGTAAATTAAAATATTCAATTAAGAGTAAATAAAAAACACATCAATTTAATTTTTCAACTTTAATAAATAGAAAGAAAATAAAAAAAATATGATGTAATAATAATATTGTAAGAAAAAGTATTCATGATTTAAAACAAAGTACAAAAAAAAATCATAATTATAATCTGTTGTACGAAACTTTGCATACGATTTTTTCTCTGATTACAGCTTTGTTTGAAATTATTATTTGCAATCATAAAATATTTAACGATAAAAAACACAGACATATAAGTAAGTTTAACCTCGATATAACGGTTTCCAACATAATTACATTTTAATGTTAATTCAAACGATGCCTTTACAATTAATAAGTAAGCCATACGAAACTTTTAATAGTAATAATTGATAATGGGAAGGAAGAAAAAAAAAAGATACATAAATGCTACAATTGAATGATCGGTTTATATAAATAAAAAGAAATATATACATTTACACACCAAACATTACAGGCCGTACGAGAAAAAGAACGAGGCGATTGGAGAAAACTGAGCATCTCGGAGAAAAAGTATTTGTACAGATCGAGCTTTCGTCAAACGTTCGCGGAATTGGAGGCGCCAAGTACAGAATGGAAAGGCGTACTTGGTGGTGTACTTATTGGTCTATCCCTTTCTATCTGGATGTATATGTTCGTACAAAAATATGGTAAATTTTTTTTTTATATTTATAATTTCTTTTTTTCTTTTTTCAATAATTTATTTATTACATTTAAAAAAAAAAAATGCATTTTTTAGTTAATACAGTAGGACCAGAGTCATTCAGTACTGAAAATCGTATCGCTCAATATTATCGTCAAGTGGAAATCAACAATCAACCGATATCAGGAAATTATAGGCCAGCAGGTGCTGAGTTAAGAGTATTTCCGAAGAATAAAGAAATGCTTGAGGCTATGGAAGAAAAAAGTGCCACGCCTTGCTAAGTGAAAACTTTAAATGAGGATATTTGTATACCTATATAGGTATACATATATGCGAGCGTTTAGAGTAATATTATGTTGTTTATTTCTTTGTTTAGTTCTCATCATTATAAATTAATTGATATGGTAGACAAATTAGCTCTCATATTATCATTAACTTTATTGAAATGCTTTTTTTTCTGATTTTTGATTGTTTAATAAAGTATTTAAGCGTTGATATTTAATAAAAATATGTAACAATAAAAAATTTAATTGATGGCGTTGTGGAAATATTGTTGTTAAAAATCGTGATTAAAATATTTAGTTTGCATAATTAATTTTTTTTTTCAATTTTCATTTGCACGTTGCAACAACAAATTACGTTAAACAACAAATTGTTCTATACCTAAAAAAATTTTTTATTTTAATAAAACAATGTAAGTTAAAGAACAGAGAGAAGCTAGTAATTTTCGAATAAATATCAAACTTTTATAAAAGTTTTTGAATAATTCAGCAAATGTATCGCTCGGTGGTACTGGTATATAAGTATACGGTGTATAAATGAAAACTAGAATAATATTTTATGCATTCGGACTGGCACATTACGACCTAGTTGAAAAGTCAATATTACAGAATTAGCGTAATAAAATGTCAAAATGAACAATTTCAACTTCTCTTTTTCAGTATATATAGGTACATAAAATAAAAAAACAATTTTAAAATTGATAAAAAATTAAAATTTCAAATAGCAGTCTATGAAAAAAAAAGAAAAAAAAACAATCTAACTGTAACGATCTCATCAGAATATAAAAAAAAAAGAATACGATATAAAAAAAAAAAGTTAATTTATAACCACAGGTTCCAAAATTGTCGAAATTCCAATTTCAACTGACAACTTATATACTACCAAACTTATAACAAACCCATACATATACATATATAAATATACACAGCGGTAAATATATCGTTTATAATAAGATTCCAGAACGAATAACCAGTTTTGCCGATCTTATACACACACATACAAACATCAACATATCCTAACGATTAAAAATTCTTATATACCAATAGATTTAACACAAATCTGTATAAATATTTAAAAAAAAAAAAATATACAAATTTTCGGATTCTCTCATCATCGACCCCCTTTTTTTCATCATCATCATCGAAACATTAAATTCGATCCTATATATCCCTCCCTCTTTCCTGTCCCTCTTCATATCAATTGACAATGAATAATGAATGACGGGGAGAGGAATGCGAGGTAGTACACACACACACACACACACACACACACACACACACACACACACACACACACATAAAAGTCCACAGTCCAGCTCCGATATAATAGTGGCTGGCATTGCTACTTATACTCCGCACATATCCTGATTACTAATTCCCCGAGAGTCGTCACAAGTTATAGCTCCGCGCTCTTCTTGCCAAGCAGCAGCAGCAGCAACAGCAGCGGACTACTTCGACAACGACGGCTGACACCAAATCCCATATTTCGAGGTGTGTATACATACATACATACATACATGCGCTTCACTTTCCGGCTCCACCGATATTCCTACTCTTTATTCTCCACCTCCTCCTCCTCCTTTTCGTATATAATCTTCATTCTCATCCTTTTTCTTCATTTGCGCTATACACTCCCGCAGCTTTTCGGCTTCTTGCCCCGTATAAGAAAAACCAGTTTCCCATTATGTACCAACCTTCCTTCTCTCTCTCTCTCTCTCTCTCTTTCTCTCTCTCTCTATACCTATATATATACTTACCACTCATAATATATCTCTCTTCCTTTTCCTTTTCTCCAAATGACTGACTGAGTGACTGCGGCTGTTATATACTGCTCATCCTGCGCTGACGATGCCAATTATGCTAAATATGCAAGCGAGAGAGCTGCTTGGCCTAACGGTAGAGAGAAAAGAGCACCTCGCGCAAGAACCAAGAAGGAAGAGGCCACATATATCACCTGCTTGCTTGCTTGACTTCGTTGACGCCCAATCGTGTATATAGGTGTACGTATGATATGTACAACAGCGATGATGATGATGATGATTATGATGATCGACCAAAGAAAGTCGCGACTTCCTTTTTTATTTCTTTTCTTTTTATTCTCGGCGACTGCGAGCAAGTACATAAGTACATGCGTGTATATATATATATACATTTATCGTGCGAGAAAGGAAAGCGAGGCGAGTAATGCATTTTAGAGTTTGATGTAGGTATTAATACTTATGTGATGTTCTTATGCTGAGATAAGTGATGATCGTTTGTACACGTATATGTAAGTATATCAATCGTTTGACAAATCGAGATGTTTTCTTGAGATATACCTACTTATTGTCATGTTGTACTTTGTACATAAGCGCAATAATATTGTAATGAATAATTAATTTTTGTTAATTTAAACATAATTTGATTATAAACATCTGTAAGTCTTGCAGATTTAACAGATATGTCTATTTTTATTAAAAGACGATTTATTCTAATGTTTAAAAACTAATTTTCTTAAATTTATTTTTTTTTTCTTTTTTTTTTTAATTAAATAATTTTTTAGCTATCTCAAATGCATGCTATTAAAAATCGTTTGAAATCGATAAAATCACTGAAAATTGATTTCACGAGTAAAAAACTCCTTATAAATACAATGAAACATTGAAAATCAAGATATCTGAAAATTATTTAATTGACAGACTAAACATCAAAATAATGTCAATCGAAAAAATAAAGCACCAACCGATAAGAAAGAACAATCCTTCAAGATAAGAAAAAAAACTTATCAGCTAAGTTAAAAAAAGAAATAACAAAAAGAAGCTCACAAATAAAAAAAAACGTGAATGAGCCAAATTCTTGAATATACACAAGCAAAAAAGTGAGACCAATATCAGCAGCCACAGAGCGCAAATACAGTCTGGTACATAAGCATGAGTAAGAGAGTACCAGCAGCAGCAAGCCAACGCAGCAGCAGGAGCTGGAGCAAGATCAAGACTCTCTCTTGCGCGATGCGAGTTCCGGCGAAGAAAGGTAGGGAGAGAGAAGAAAAGAGAATGGTATATAGCAATAAGAGCGCAAGAGAAGAACGAGTAAGAGAGAAAGAGAGAGAGAGAGAGAGAGAGATAGAGAGAGAGAGAGAGAGAGAGGAAGAAAAGCAAAGTGGTGGGCTTACCCAAGGTATAAAAGACTCATCGTCCGGCACTTGGTCTTCGTTTTACACTCTCACCTCGTCACAGCAAGGTAGTTGTTGCACGGTTTTATCACCTATATTCACCATATCCATATCCTGCCCGCAAGGGAAAAATACACAAACACACACGCATAAGCACGTTTTTCCTCTAACAAATCTTTTAATTATTTTTTTTTTCTCTCTCTCTCTTTTTCTTTTTTCTATTTGCACTTCATTATATATCGTGTCATTAAGGATTGGATATCCCTTTGCCTCCTTTTTATAGTATATATAAAACTAAGTGTGCCGCAATATTTAAGCGAGGTAAAAAAAAAAAAAAAATCAGTGTTGGTTGTTATATCGTTATTGTTATTATTGTATTTAAGTGCGTTACTGTCATTAATTTGTTTATTTTTTTTATTCTTTTTGGTGTAACTAGTATAATAAACAAGTGATAAATGTGAAAAATAAAAGTATATACAAGAATTTTAAATAATAATAATAACGATTTTTATAAAGATTTTTTTGTTTGCAAGTTTATCTATCTACAAGCAAATCGGCAAGTAAATTTAAAACTTACAATAATAATAATTATAATAATATTTTGAAATTTATACTTTTTTAAACATGAAAACAAAAATAAAAAACTTGTTGGTATTACAATTATAATAAAATTAAATTAAAAAAAAATCGTTATTAAAATAAACACGTCTCCGATAAAATCTATATTGATTATCATCAAAAGTTGGGATCGTCTTTATAACCCAAGACGCAATCAACAACATCCAAAGTAATAACAGTTGTATCATCAAGTCGAAAGCAAAGGGATATTCCAAAACACAGAATAGAAACACACATACTTCCCTAACAATCCTACTTCAAAACTAATCTCGCCAACTTTACCTTACATCTCCCACACCTCAACTCCCCCCCCCCCGCCCCCCTTTTCCAATAACCCATCAAAACAAGCAATATTCCATTGTTTTAGAAGTATGAAATCGGCGATAGTGTTGGCACTTTTGTGCTGCCTAGCAGTAAGCGTATTTTCAACGCCGTTACCAAAATCATCATCAGCATCATCATCCAAAACTCAAGTGGTCCAGGAATCATCAAGACAATCATCGGCAGCTGCTGCTGTACCAGCTGCACCTGCTGCAAGTGCAGACGACGATGACGACGACGATGATGTCGATCTTGATATAACTGGGGAAGACGATGATGATGACGATGACGAGGAGGAGGAGGAAGATGACGATGACGATGATGATTATGATTTTGAAAGATTAATCGATGAAGTTCTTGGAGGTAAGAGAATACATTTTTTTTTTCATTTTTATAATTTATTTTTGTGCTATTAGGAATTTCCGTGTAAGTTTGGGATTTTTTTTTTTATTTTCCGTTTAATTGATTTGTGTTATTTTAATTTTAACTGAGATGGAAGATTAAAATTTCTACGGATTTTTTAATTGTAAAAAAAAAACTATGAATATATTGAGTTAAAGATTGATTAGAGAAAAAAAGAAAATTTATTTACGAAGTTAAACGGTTTGCAATAATTGGTTTTATATGGTTAACTATTATTGAATTTATTTTGTGTAACGGTATAAGTCGGACGAGGATCTTGACATTATATTATTAAAGTTTACTTAATAAGTATTATAAGGTTAAACAATTATTACCGACACGAATTTAATACTTCGTTTTTTTTCTTTTTCTTTTTTTAATTGACACTTTATGTTTTTAAATTATTGACATATGACCGTTATTTAAATTAGTTTTATTCAATTCTATAGTAATTACATTTTTTATTATTTTATCAAAAGTTGAAATTCCAATGAATCAATAAACAATATTTATCAATCAATCAATCAATCAAACAAAAACAAATCTCAATTAAAATTTTTATTCCCAACCAATTTTTCAATCAAAGAAAAAAGAAATATATCAAACAAAAAAAAAAGAAAAAAAAAGTTAGTTAAATTAATCATAACGTGTACATAAAAAAAAAAAAAAAATCAAACTTGCGGAAAATTAGCAAAGTAAACTACTGCATATCCCTCACGTGTAAAATCAAATAATTCTATACAATAATAATAATCCTTGTTATCTCGTTAACGGATTTCAAAAACATATCAAAACTATACATATATATTCTTGTGCAAGTATAGTAAATTCAATAGCGTGACATGTGAAACAGACGTAAATGTAGGGAATCAATTAAAAAAAAAAAAAACTGAATTCTCTTTGTACATACATACATACATACATTACATTACATTACACATATCGCGCGAGAAGCGACTAACTGTGAACCCACGTGTATATACACACACATACAAACAACACATATGGATGTGTGAAAGAGCGTCAAGTAGCCAAGGAATATAATAATAGGCCAGAGAAAGAGAGAGAGAGAGAGAGAGAGAGAGAGAGAGAGAGAGAGAGAGAGAAGAGTGAGAAGAGTAGCTTTTATAACGGCTCTCTTGCCCGAGGCGGGAACATCGTCTTACTGTGTGGCATCACATCACATCACACGCGTTGACGTTCCTTAATGAAGCGTCGCGCGACTATTATATATATACTCATCTTGCTTTTGTCCTTCTCTCATGGGCCTGTTTGTCTGTACATATACATATATTCCTTTTGCTGCATCTCTTTGCTCAACCATCCTTATCTTACTTTTTCTTTTTCTTCCTCTCTCACGCGTATATATAGTAGGTACATGTGTATGTATATATGTATATGTACACACACGCGCGAATTCCGTTACGCGGGCGTTTCGACTCGCGTTCCGGGGCGACCCAAGCTAATA
>JAPYZE010001861.1:0-25689 GCA_030522805.1 Leptomastidea abnormis
TATATATATATATATATATATATATATATATATATTTACACATAAAGTATACTATGCGTGTGCATACGTGCGTGCGCGCGTACATAAGTCTACATGTGACGTTTTGTAATAATATGCAAGTAAAAATTAGAATATACTTTAAATATATTAATATAATTTTGCTTTTACACTGAACATTTCATACTGTTTTTACCAAATATTCAAATCAAGACAATAAAAACGTCTAAAAACTCGTTAAGCAAGTATACCACATAGTTGCTATTTATGCTTTTTACATCCTAAAATCTCTCCAGTTGTATCTACAAGTAGAAATATCAAGATGAACTTTAAACTGGTACAACTATTATAAAATTGTATAATACTTATTACATATACATGCATGCACGCGCGCTACTGTGTTTACAATTTCAAAGTATGTCATACATGTAACGTAATACGATCTCAATTTTGTTCTTGCTTGAACGAAAGCAAATTTGTTTTGTTGCTCTCGTTCGAGCTCTATCTTCGTTATTAACAAAATGTGTTTTATTACTGTGTAATGCACGCTACACGAAAAATTACGAGATTGGTAACATTTATACATATTGCACCTACTGTGCACACTACATACTTAGTATATATTATACTTAATGCATGAACTTTTTGTCTTATTCAAAATATAGTTTTGCTTATACTATCGTAAAGGACCAACGTACTTCTAGATTTTTCTCATTCAGCCAAATATTTTGCTACACAGGATGCTTTTAGAACAATGTTGAAATTTACAATTTATGCAAAGCAAAAGTACATGTAAATTATTGATTAAGAAGAGCAAAATATTTAAAAAATATCGATTTATGAACATTTTAGTAAAATTTTATTAAGTCTTAATAATTATTGTATTTAATAACAGCCTTAAGGCACAATAATTGGCTTGTATTGCTTTAACACACACACACACACACACACACACACACACACACACATACACGCAATTCCTTTCGTTTTGCAAATCTGTATCAGCACAAAATACATTGTCTTATTTCTGCATTATTAATAACATCGTTTTCTGTATCAGATAAATTTGTTACCTTTTGTAAACCTTTGCTCAACGACGTTTGAAAATGATTAGTCGATATTAATTTCAAATATGAAATAAGTCCTTTTAATGATCGATACTGACTATTTGGTAATCTACTATTGGGATTACTATCTGTCATATCAAGAATCGATGGTCCAATTGCTGCTCCAACCTTTTTTTTTTTACGAAAATTCATAATAGGCTATAGCATATTAAAATTGCAAATATTAAATAAAAGCAACTAAAGCACTGATTATTTACCTCTTCAAAAATTGAAGGAGTGTACTTTGGTGGCACGTATAACTGGCCGTGAATTTTCCGAAATCTTTCTTTGACTCTGGCTGGCACACTATTTACTAAACGACCAGTATTGTAATTACATTCTAAGGTATAACTATGGATTAAGCCAAAAAGTTTATGTACGGCAACACGACCTGAACCTTCACGGGACATACCATCTCGTTTATCTCTGAAATATATCTAGCTTTACTCAAATTCTACATTTTTTTTCAAGTTGATTAAAATAATGTAATAAAATAGTGTTGCTTTACTTACATAAGATACATATTTTTTTCTGCAAAATTGCACGATGTAAAATGGAAATTAGGATTATTTATAGACATGAGCTTGGGTAACAACATACAAGCTGAAGAATCTTCTGGGTTCTCAAAATGATTACCATACATAAATATTCCTTTTTTTGATGCATGTCCATGAAAATCAATGTATAAAAATATTCCAGAATTGCCTCGCATTTGAGAAATCTCTTGAGATGAGTATGAACTCATACATTGAATATCTTCTGTTAATTCACTATACTTGCTTTCACTGTCTAAATTTTCTTCATTATTTACTGCTCGTATAAATTAAATTTATTACAGAATTATTAACTATTTTGTATTATATTTTATTTAAAATTTACCTTGAGACGTTTCTGATGCTTGTAATAAACAATTTCGAATATGACTTCCTTGTTCTATACATTTACTCTTTTCTTCAAGAGACATCATTGTTACCTATTTAAACATTGATAATTGCAAGTGCTACTATTTTTAAGTACAACTATTAAAAAATGAATAAATATTGCATGCTTTTACCCTTTGTAACAGTTTACTTGTTTCACTTGAAATCATATTATTTGTATTGCAATTAAAAGTACAAATTGGTTCAGGATGACTCACGAAACTTGCAGTGCCTACGTCAATCTTTTTTATACCAGGAACACAATTTTCTGTTAACAAATACGAATTATGATAGTACCTAAAATGCAAAATGATGTATTGTTATGCAGAGTAATAACAATACCAAGAATATTTATGGAATTGTTTTAAAAACCTAAGAAGTGCTTTTGCTGCATATATTGTTGGATGATCTTGCAGTGATGGATTAAGATACATTCGATTAAGATTAATTCCTTTTGTATCCATACGATAATAGCCCTGGGCTACTCCATCAGGATTGAGCATGGGAATTAATTTGAAAACATACATTCTACGAAGAACAATGGCAATTTGATCATCACGATTGAGTAATAAATTTAGGAAGCCATTTAAAACAAAACTTGAAGGTGTTTCTCCAGGGTGAACTCGAGCACTCATAAAAATAATCTAATTATATAAATATGTAAGTTAACATTTAAGAGAAAATATTAAAATTGTTTAAAAATCTAAACTTTACTTTTTTATCTCTAAATTTAAAAGGTCTTTTTTCAGTCTGGTCAGGAAATAAATCTTTAATTTTAGCTTCCCTTTCCGAGAGCCTATTATAATTTGAACTTATTGTCAAAATATCTAATCTTCGTCCTTCTAATGATTTTATTGCACACTCTCTGTGATAATATATATCATCAACACAATTAGCACTTGCTTTCATGCTTTCCATTTTGCAATCAATTTTTTTTAAATAGCTTTGCAAGTCGGTGTAAGAAAATGGATATGTGAATGCAAAATAAGTAATTGCATTTAAATTTTCTGAGGTGTAATAGTGAAATGATAAAACAAATTCATTATTTTTATCGTCTGCCTATAAGCAATTTAATGTTAATTAATAGCAAGTTGCAAGTTTATACAAATAAAAAATGAAAACTATTTTGTTACTATAAATGTTGGTTTTTCCTTAATTCTTTCCCAGTGAGAGTGTCCTGGGATAACTTTGTAAACTGGCGACATTCCTTGACTAAACATTTTTACTTGCTTATTCAAATTAACCAAATTAAGCTTGACAAGTGCACCAGATTTTGGTGATTTGATGCCAAAATGAAACCAAGTTTTATTATTGTTTTGATACTCTGTTCCGTGGCAATCGTGTTTAGTCCAAATATTGAATTCAAAATTGGGATTTGATGGCGAGTTTTTTCGATTTTTACCTGCAATACAGATAAATACAGATAAAAAATGACGACGTTAAAAGCAAGATGAACGCAAATATTACCATTTTCAATTTTTTTATTTGCGTTTGTGTCAACCTTCTCAACCTTGGCAAGATTTGCAGAGTCAAAATTATTAAAAAATATGAAGCCATCACATTCAATGCCTTCCTCCATATTTGACATCTTGCGACTTGAATAGATTTCTGTAACAGAAGCAATATTTTAAATGAACCAAAGTTACGTGGGAAAGATTTCCCGGTGTATATAATATTGTAGCAAACCTACGCGAAAAAAAAGAAAAATAACAGCAGTGCACGGAACTTATTGCCACGAGATTTTCGTCTGCGGCCTGCTGAATTTCGTCTGCTGTGTATATGCATATAGCAAAATTCGCGTATATCGATCACGCGCGAATAAAAGCAAGTGGAGCCAAACCAAACAATGAGAACGCAAACTAAATGAGAATAAAATATGTTCTTTACTTTTGTATCCAAATCTTGTTTTTTTATCATGTCAATATCCTATTATGCTAAAAGCTGGAGGCACGAACACAACGGTGAAAATCATGCACTTTCCTTTTTCTTCCTTCATCCCCTCGTCCTTCTTATATATGCATCTTGCAGAGAGCATTGCTTTGCGTAACACAATTAACAACATGTAAATGCAAGTTCTTGCTTTGAAAACTTTTCACACTCGTTGCGACGATTTGATTAGCCATAATTCTAGAGCTTGCTTTTTCAATAATTAAAATCGATACGATAAATTTTTTTTTGAGTTGTTGTGGTTTCATAATAATCTTGCATTTTGCAAATGAATAATTTTAGAATAATATAGCGATTAACAGACACGTAGGGACGTAGGTAGCAGCAGGTGTCAATCGACAAAAAGCAACATGCAAACAACTGCACAATTTCAACATTAGCGTGATAACAGTCTTGCTTCAATTAAATTGAAAAAAAAAAGCAAAACTATGGCTTTTGCACTCTGCGGTATAGCTCATGTAAACACAATCGTACTTTGGGATTTGCATTCACTACTGCGGTGCGTTGATGACGCGATGACGGCGCACAACGATTTGTAAATAGCATAATATATTTATCGTGACAATTTCAGAAGAGCAACAGCAAGTTTATTGTGTGATGTGATGTGACACTGCGCGAAGTGGACATTTTGTTTGACCGGCCGCGCGGACAACGGCTTTGCGCGCAACGACGAAGATGACGACGACGACTCACGCGATTCGGAGCTTTTGTCGTTTCCTGCGGGCTATTTTGCGTTATACAATAATGCAATACATTCAAACTCTTTTTTCTGGCTCTCCATCAGCGCAACAGCGCAGTTGCCAAATCAAAAGAGAAATGGAAAGATGACGACATTGACGCAACTCGCGCGACAACGCCGACGATAATAAGATGAGAATATAATAATGTATCGCGCAGCTGAGCACCAACAACTC
Source organism: Leptomastidea abnormis (assembly GCA_030522805.1). Lineage (NCBI taxonomy): Eukaryota > Metazoa > Arthropoda > Insecta > Hymenoptera > Encyrtidae > Leptomastidea > Leptomastidea abnormis. The sequence continues at coordinate 4,885 of JAPYZE010001861.1, forward strand.
CAATAGAGTAGGGGAAAACGTATAGATATATAATAACTATATAACAGCACTCACAATCCTCTCGCAGCAGAGCGCCAAATAAAAGGAGATAGAGCATGCAAGTATATAGGTAGGTAGTGGCCTCGTTTCTCTGCGCGTATGCGTGGCGGCGGCGGTATGCAAGCTGCAGCAGCAGAGCAGGTGCAGGCGCGCAGTCGCGCTTGCGGTCGGCAGCAGCTGCAGCGTTACATGCATTACGCATACATTTGCACGTCGTCACTTGCGCGCGTGCAAGCAAAGTGCTCCTCTATAGTTTATATTTACCGCCTATACTATATTATCACGCATATATACAAACTGCACTTTCCGCGACGCGACGTAAACTCGCGCGTGACTGCGCGAGCTGGCAAGCATGCTACGTCCTACACTACGTTACTTGCTGCTGCTGCTGCTGCTGGCCACCATGGATTGCTGCTGTACTGAGTAGCAGCAGCCGCGCGAGAGCTCGGGGCCATCTCGTTCGTCCGCGTGGGATTTTCGCTGGACAACGCGCGTGGGTCCTCCACGACCTCGACGCGCAGTCGACATATAGCAGCCAGCTTGCAGCACAGCTATACTCAAGCGAAATTGCGCGCAAGTGAACATGGCGGAACAATCCGAGGCAAGTCAACTGCCGCCTGGCTGGGAGTGCAGATACGACGGCAGGAGCGGTCGCGCGTACGTTCTATACATATACCTATACTATATTCATTCGTCGTTTTTATTGCAGTATATCTTGCTTAAGACCCTTGCATTGCAGCGGAATCCTCGCACCGCATACCCATCCAACTTGTACATATACCACCGTCCCCTCTCCCTCCTTCTCACCCCTCCCCCCCCCCATTCTCGTTTGTCCGCATTTTTGTTTATCTTGATTATGTGCTGCGTGTAAGGGTATATAAGCGAGTAAGCAAGCAATGTTCTTACAATACAGGTATTTTATAAATCACTTTAATCGCTCGACGACGTGGGAAGATCCAAGAGTGCGATACTGGCAGTATGCACAGTACTTGCAATCACAAAATTCAACAACTCCCAGCTCTGGAATAACGGATCATCCTAGTGAATCCATAGCCTTGCAGGTTGGTGTAGTCTTGCTTATCACTAGTTGTGTACTTGCTCTCTTGCAACTTGTCTATAAACATGATTTCCAAAATCATTCTATTATATAAATGTATAATATTATACAAACTCTACTATTCAGCTAGCATGCTACTATCTTGCAAAATCATTGAAACAAATATATTGTATAATGGCTGTAATGTAATACAATCTTGTAATTTTTGACTCTACGTCAGCCTAGCACTTGTATATATGCAAATTAATAACTATTACATGAAAAAAAGCACATAATTACTGTACATACCTAAATGTAATATACCTATATGTACTTGAAATATTCCTGTGATCACTTGTAACATTTGCACGCTGCATTTCTGTGGACTGTCATGCTTTCTGGTAACATGGCAACAGACAAGTGCAAATAGCACAGCAGGACACATTTCTTGCTCTGCTGGAACTCACAGAGCTCCACAAGTCTATCCAACTCCTTCACCTTATTGTAATCCACAGCCTGCATTTTTACCTCCTAATGTCCAGGTAGGTGTGTCACTATAAATCTTGAAATGTACGTAATGCAAATCCAAGTTTCCAAGTAGTTTATTGCAAATACCTTTCTGTAAAACTATCATTTCAATCGTGTAAGCAATGTTTACTCTTAATTCTTTGTTTTAGGACTTGAAAACACCACTGTCTACTACCAGGTCTGCCGTAAGTGGTCTAACAAATAGACTTGGTGAAATGACATTTGGATCTCCAACTCCAGTAAGACATATGGAATCTAGTTTGATTCAAAACAATGATATAGAACTGCAAGTGGCTAAAATTAATGCCATGTTTCCCACGGTATCTGATACACATATTAGACTATTACTAAAAAAGTAAGTTCTTGCTTTGTTTTAAAAAAAATCAAGTCCTAACAACTAACTTGTAAAATCAAGCTTCTTGCAATTTTCTAATCTTGCTTTCTTACAACTTGAATTTGCTAGCTCTTCAAATTCTATACTGCGTTGCTTTGTACTAACTTGCAATTAGCACGATACAATTTGAATTTTGAGCTTGCTCCAAAGATAGCACATGGCAACTCAGGAATGGAGATTTAGCATTCCAACTTGCAAAACGTACAATCAAAAATGTGTCAAGTTGTTTTTAGGATCTTGAAAGCCAGTTGGTGCTTTTACAAGCTCTTCACCCCCATCCCTGTGTCTATTACAGATACCATAACAGACCAGCTCTAGTTGTGAGTGCTCTACAAGTTGAGAAGAATCCACTTTGTCAGCCAGGCCCTTGTACACCTATAGGTGTGCATTCAAATTATGCAATGCCAAAATGGAGACTACCACATCATATTCATGCAGCTCTCACTCTGAGTCCGCCGCGAGGCATACGACCAGCCCCACATTCCCCAAAAATGAAACTTAGGTTCATTCCACTATTAACAAGTGTCTGAAACCAGTATTTGGATGTTAGATGTTGAAATTGCATAATTGCTTTAATAAAACAAAGCAAAAAGGATGGGTAATGTTTTGCGATGGAAAAAAATTACTGATCAAAAATCATTTGGCTTTTGAATTGCTCTTGAATACACGATGAAAAATATTTGATCAGAAAACATTTTCCAGTTAAAAACATACCTAAAGCAAGTTCACTAAATAATAGGAAATATATTTTGCTGGTCCTTAAATATTTAGTGAATTTCAAGAGAATTGCAAGTTTGAAATAGACTTTGCTTTTGGGCATGTTGCATTTTCATACAAATTTGCTTTGCTTTGTGCTAGTCTTGCTAGTTTTTCTTTGACTATTTTTTATTAAATTTTCTTTTCAGAGAGCAATTTCTGTAAAGCAACATGCTTCCTATCACATGCACTATTAATAAAATTAATCAATATTGTGATGCTTTTGCATAATTGTTTGGCGTTGTTTCAATAACACTTTCATCTTGCTTTCTATAACTCGAAGCAAGCTATAAATGTTTGTTTAAAGCAAAATACTAGATTTTAAAAAAATTTTGCAAATAATTATTAAAAGCTAGATTCAAATTTGCTAATGTTAATATTGAATTTTGTTATTTACATCTAGTTTGCTTGCTTTTATCCCAATTATTTTGTTAGTTTCAGTATACCTTGTATGTCAAGGGGCATCAATTACTACTCAATATGTAGCTAGGTTAGTTATCCCCTTACGTTTGTACTAATACATTTATTCCTAAAAATTTTGCTTTTCTATATATGTTTTTGTTGTTGCTTTTCAAAGAACAAAACCACCTTTGCACATGCTTGCTGGCCAATACAAGAAATGTAGAATATGTATAATATATACATTATAGATGCAAATTTTAAATATAAATATCTGTCATGAATTATTGTTTATATTCAAATATTTAATTTTTAAAAGAAAAAGCAAGTTTAAAAAGTTGAACGAATTTAGTAAAACAGTGTATTGCAAACAGGTACCTGAAAAATGTATTTCCAAAAGTGGATGAGTACATACTCCTTGATACTTTGGAACAATGTGAAAACAATGTTCAAATAACAACAGATAAATTGCTAGAACTTGGCTATGAAAAGCGTGATCCTATCGCACCGTCCAGATCGTCAATTAAAAAAAGAGAAGAGGAAGAAGAAGAAGAAGAAAAGGTGAAGTTGAACAAAATTCTATAATTTTGCTTTTTCATCTTCAACAACGTGAAGCAATTTTTTTTAATTTTAGATTGAAATTACTCCGCCTGCTCCTACGCCGCCACCACGTATGAAGAGTCTGGAAGAAAAGAACAAAAGTAAGTTGAATTGCAAAAAACGTTAATAATGATCCTGATCTATACTCACAACATTTACTTGATAGTGAAACATCGATTAATGGACAAATTTCAACAAGTACCAGAAAAAGTTATCTTGTTGGCAATGGATAGCGTCGATTACGACGAGGAACGTGCGGCGCATATTTTAGATATTATGATTGCAGAAGAGGCCATAAAACCATTGAAAACGTCCAGTAGTCAAAGGTAATTAGCTGATGCAAGTTAATTGGCAAAAAGCAATTTGATAAATATTAACTTTGCTAATCAATTTATCTAGTAGTACCAAAAGTGATGACAGAAAAGAAAGCCCTCCAATAACTGAAGCGCTTAAATTAAGTGCTTCGCCTGTTAGACGAATAACAAGAGAATCAGATGTTGAAAAGTCAAAACGACCAAAGACCAAAAGTGACGTACCAAAGTAAGACTAAACATGATTTCTGATTTTTTCTAGTTATTTGCTTTGCTTATTAAAAAAACAAAAATTTTCAGAATTTCGCGTGGTACTTGTACTGCAGAAGATAATGACTATAAATCTCTATATCTGACGAGACCAATGGGTCCAAATGCAGATTTACCTAAAGGAGCGAATAACGATTTACTTCTGTGAGTATTCAACTATTACATTTCTTTCTGACAAGCAAAACTTGAAAAAGCAAAATTTAAATATTACAGGCCTGACTATGCTCCGTGGTCTGGACCAGATCCGTCTTGCTTAGTAAAAAATAATTATAGCAACACAATAGCAGTAGGACGAAATATATCTTTAGTAAGTGGATGTAGTAACCATGCAAAAGGTCCTAATTTGGATTTACGTAAGGGTCCGTTAAGAGGGTTAGCTAAGGGTTCAATTTACTCTCAAAGAAGTTCTACAAATATTGAAAGTCGCGGCAAATGAAATATGTGTAGTTGTTTTTTCTAATTAATCTATATTATACAATTGCTTTTCATCGATAAAGCAAAACATTTTTGTATTTTTTTGTTGAATGTCAAGAATTTGCATTGTTATTGTTTATTCTATTATTAAATTTTTATTGTTGAACTTTTTAATTTTAATATTGATATAATTATATTTTTAAAGCATTTGTATGTATTTTTGTGAAACAGTATTAGTAGCTATAATTTTGACATTTGCAAGTATTTCTTGCATTCAAAGTAATAAGCAAGTTACTTAGACATACTAGAATTAATTAATATTTTTACAACTTGCTGATAATTTTTAGAATAATTTGCATTTACCAAGACATTTGCCAACAACACAACTTGATTAATTAATAAATTTTTGACAACGCAAAAAGTCATGCGTTGTAATTCATGTTAGCATAGCATAATCTTGCAATACATCTTTCAAAACTTTTCATACTGATTGATTCAATTGGCATTTCTTGAGCACGTTAAAAATCTAACTGTACTAGGCTTGTTTATTATGCATTGATCAGCTAACAATGCAAGTAATTAAATAATTTACAAGTATTGAATTTGTAATGCAAATATTTTGCTGTCTAGCATTTCTCAAATGAGTCCATAGGAAAAAAAATTTTCATCTAGAATGTATTTATACTAGCAATGTTATTGAATTGTATTCATAGTACTTGAAAAGGCAAGAAACAACATTACAGGCACATAAAAGTGCAGTAGATAGTAATGCAAATAAATTGCTTTGTTTCTTGATAAAATATTGCGTTTACATATCACAGTGCGCAATGCTAATTTACAACTTGTTTTTTTTGGATAAGCAGTAATCTACAACATATTGTAATACTTAACAACATATGTAATTACAATATCTAGTCATTTGAAACAGTATTAGTGTGATGTGCAAGAAAGCAACCTTTAGTAGTGGCCAAACTGTCTTGCTTTAACGTCACATTGAATAGTTCTTGCAAATTAGGCAAGATAATTGCGTATACATATTGTACATAATCAAGATGTGAATACAAGGCTTGCGGCAAGACAATGCAAAATATTTTCTATAATCTCAATAACGTTTAATCATTGAAAACTTGATTTAGAAAAATTTGCTTTGTAATTGTGCAATATGTTTGTTAAAAAATGGATAGCATTACAAGTGTATAAAAAAATTGAAATGGTGTGATGCAAAAAAAAAGTTTGATAAAGGCAAGAAATATTTGCAAGCAAGTGTATTAAAATAAATAATACAAAATGCCAAATTTACCAAAAAATATTCTTGCATAATAATAGACACGCAATTTAGCTGTTAAACATGCTACATGAAATCGCAATTCCATTTAATACGCGAGTGCAAGTGTTTACTTCATGTGTTTTTGATCATTTTTTGAATTTCAATTTTGTAATTCAAACTTGTAACATCAAATAAATCAAATAGTTTCTTGCTTTTGCCAAACAGTATGTCAAGCCATTAAATGGACAGTGCAAGCATAATGTTGTAATATTATTGATTAAAATCAGTTGATTGAAGTATTAAAAAAGCATTGACAAGCTTTGTCTGCTAAAATGTAAAACTATTGTGCCATTTGTATGTTGAGTGATAAAGTATTTTCGTATAGCTTCATCCAAAATAATCCTGCCTTTATAGTAAATATGCAATTACAGAGTTAATAAAAAATAGGCTGTGGCTGGCAAGATAGTTTACAGCTATTTTTATAGCTTTTTAACTCTTAAAGTAACTATATGGTGGAGGAAAATATATATTTTGACTACATTTTAAACGCAAGACTCGAAAATGTGCGCGAACTAAATCGTCCACTAACAATTAGTTATATATTAATCACATTGAATAAAATTGTAATAAATTATTAATTTATAATACGATTTCACTGTGTTCAACTAGCTTGCAATTTTTTTGCTTTGCAAAGCAGGAATCAAATTGCTTTTCAAAATGAGCTGTTTGCTCAATTGTCCATTAATGAGATTAATAGCTAATTCAATGATAAAACATTTTATTGAATTTGATTGAACATAGCTAGTGTAATTTCTATATTTAAAAAAATTTTGCTTTTATCTATGTTTAGGAAACAGTGCTGATATGTAAATGTGTAAAACTTGAGGTATTTGGCATTACTTGCTGCTCATCTCAGTCTTGCAGTCTAGAATTGCAAAAAAATTCTTACAGGAAAAGCATTGTCTTGGATTGTATAGTTTAAGCTATTAAATATTTTATTGGTAAGATAAAAATTATCGATCGTTCCGTACTTATTAGTAGCAATAAATAGCAAGTTAAATAAGTATTCAAAAGCGGTGTATCAAGTATACATTAAAGAAAAATGTAACTTATTGTATCTATACATATCTGTGCAATAAATTACCCCTCATACAATATTTCATTCAAAATTGCTTTACATTTTTTTTAAATTTTTTTATTAATAAATGTATTAGTTAAAATAAAACCAAAAAAAATATTAAACAAAATTTATTTGAGTCATACTTTTATTTATAGTTTTTTATACAGAAAAGATCAACATTCAATTAAACCAATCATAATAAATTTTAATTATATAGAAAAATATATACTATTTCAATATTTTATACTCAAGTAAACACCTGCTACCCTTAACTATTTTACTCAAGTAAATGCAGGATCCATTGTATAAAATTATATATATTGGAAAAATTACTTTCTATTTGATACTTGCCAATTGAGCAAGTCAAAGAATATTTCTATTTAATTAGGCGTCTTCTTAAGTATTAACAAGTTAATAATGCAAGATTATACTTCATCTTCATTTAATAACATATTAGGTATTCCATCATTTATAGGAAACTTTCTTCCTGATTCTGGACATAGTAAGTCACCACTAATAATTTCAACTTCAAGCAAAGCATGGTGAAGTTTTTTTAAAAATTCTTCATTTGTTTCATAATCATCAACAACTTGCGGTGGTAGATCTTGTGCATGCCCTACCTGTTGCAACACAAATATTTTCAAGTCCTATGATATTGTTATGCAAGAACAATTTACTTGATTAAGAATTACTTTACAACTTACACTTTGTGCAGCCTTGTAAAGAGCTGAATAATCAATCTTTGGAATCATCCTAGCAATAAACTCTGATTTGAATTCTACTTCAGATACTTTAATATCTTGCGCCTAAAAATTGCATGAATACAAGTATTTGCACAGCAAATACAAATTATTAAAAATTCTTTAAAGGTAACACATATCAATAAAAAGCGTTTACCTCAATCCTCAAGGGATAACCTACAGCAACCCCTTTCAAGCACTTTGACGTCAACATATTGTGTGTTAAGAGTTTCATTGTTTTTGAAAATTAAATTATTTTTAATCTATCAATTGCAAACAATTTTAATATTAAAAAATAACCAAATTAAATAATATAGACGTTTTATAGGTTAATCTGTACAATATTTACATATGTATTGAACTATTGAGTTGAGCGAACACCCAACACCGTGTGATTGCGCATGCGTAAACCTATATATTTTTAATATTTACTGTCTACAGCTGACTGTGTAGTTGCACTCAGAGCACTGCTGCGCCTGCGCTGCTTATTCTCTCTCACACACACACACACACACACCCACACTCCCACACAACACAAAATCAGGTGAGATTTTGTGAGAATAAAATAATATAAAGTTTGATCAGTTCACATGAATGAAACGACGCGTTGTACGCGTCAAACAAGTTAGCGTTTATATTAACCATAAAAAGAAGAAATTTAGCCTCTTTTTAGTGTCACCATTCGTGTTGAACAAGAAGAATATCAAAATCAAATCGTATCTAATGTTGATTAGATAATTTTCTTGTGTGTGCAAACAAAGTTTTGCGTTGGAGATGGAAATTTGATCAGTAAAAAACAAGAATATAGGAAAGATTGATTATCGCAATTCGTCACCATACAAGATTTATCCTCGATCATTTATCAAAAATGTATACAGATAATACTGCACATAATTGAACACTTAGTACAGTATATAAAAAAATGTAATTTTTGAATGTAATTTTTCTTATTTTCTTAAAATTCAAGATAGCTTTTAAATTTATGCTAATTTATCATTTCTTGTTTTTAAGTACTAATAAACCAAGCAGTATTACATATTGAAAAAATCTTTATATACTTACTGAACTAGTAGTCTTTTTATACTGAATTTTATCGTTTGACACACTACACATCAAGTTATTACATATAAGAACATTTGATTTCAAGTAAGTTAAAAAGATTTTTTAGATATTTCTTGTAACTTTAAATATATTTTTTTATAACTTCTAAACTATTAAATATATGAAATTTCAGAGTTATTTGGTACAGAAATAAGGTTAATAAGAATGCAATCTCAGTTATCTATAACCCCAAGAAAGTTACCAGTCTTTGTGTTTCCTCAAAATATAACTTTCTATCTTGATGATCAATCAACTCATAAACAAATTTTAACATTATATAATCCATATGATTTTCCAGTTAAATTTAAAGGTATTTTAATGATTTATTGTTTCTTGCTTCTTGACTAGAATGCTAGAATAAAAAAAATAAAATTTCCAAATTTACAAGATTTTGAATAGAGATCAAGATGAATTTCAACTTGAAATGAATTTATATATCTTGTTTAATATCATTTCAGTCTTCTGTACAGCACCTAATAAGTATGTGGTGGTTGATCCTGAAGGAACGATAAAAGCTAGGTGTTGCGTTGATATTGTTGTTCGACACATGGCATTAACACCAATTAATTGCACTATTGATAAATTTAGAATACAAATGCTTGAACATCCTTCAAAACAAGTTAGTACAACCTTGATTTAATTTCTTTTATACAAACAAATTAAAATTACACTATAAATTTACAGATTATAGGAAAGAGAGATGTTGAAGCTAAAGTTATTGCTGGTATTCCAGAACCCATCGAAAGAGCTACTCCAGATCCAGAACTATTTCAGCAGCTTCCAAATACAGGAAAAAATCAACAGTCGTATGCAGTAATATCTCACAACAAAACAATGAATAGTATGCTAAAAATTTGCAATTCAAATCAATGGAAATCATCTGCTTGTTATTATACATTATTTTTATTTTCCAGGAGATACAAACTATGTAGCACTTGCAGCTGGTTTAATTTGTATAATTGGGCTCTTGTTACCAACAGAAGGAGAACAAACAAATAGAATACCTGATTATCTGCATCTATCAATTCATTTTAAATTAATCCTTGCCTATGTTTTAGGTATTTAATCATTTTTTATCATAACAATTTTATTTAAATCTCATGTACTAATGAAAATAAAAATTTTAGGTATGGTGACAATTATAAGTTTAAGACTATAATTTTCAAGTCTTGCTTTTGCAGATATAAATTTTGTGATTTTAATATTAATATATAAACGAAGTCCTTATAGGTCAAAATACGCTCAACAGAGTGTCGGATAAGCTTAAAAAAAGAATAAGATATAAGTACTTTATTATGATTTCGATTGTTAATTTTTGAGATCACACAAGCATATACATAAACCGTTTCATCAATTTGATTATACTTTTTCCATTTGCATTATGAAAATGCTATTAATCAAAGTATATTTATATCCATTCAAGTAATAGCAACGGTACATACTTATTTACTCTTTGAACATTGAGAATAAGACAGGGAATACTCTTTTGATGAAATTGAAGATAAAGCACAAGTCTTGTGACCTATTTATATTTTTAATTAATATATATTTCTTATTGTTCCTTATATGCGATGCTAGTCTGTAAGGTTTGGCCTATTGGTAAAAGAAGGAGCAATATTTTTATACGTGTCTAAGATATGAAATTTTGAAAGCTTTTACTTGATGAAAACATAAAGTAATGTACATTTACAATTGTACATATTTATTTTATTTCCGCATGTAAGACTTTTATACATAATCAACTTTGATATAAATCAATTTATACAAATAAATATACAATAATAAAATATACATTTTTTAATTCTATGTAATTTTCCTCTCCTATTGTTAGTTAAAAAAATTTTTTTGGCTTCCTCAACAACTGTTGCGTTTCCATAGTAACACTGTCAGGGTAGAATAAAATACTGCCATTCAACAACCGATTGAATCTAGTATATGACAAACACTTGCTTGTTGTTGCTATCATACACCTATAGTCGAAGACTAACAGCAAATTTAATCTTTCTGATCGCGGTAATAAACTACTGGACTAAACTCAGCGACTGAGACTGAAGATTTTTATTTTAATTTAAAAACGAGCGCTCATCGTATACTATCTCAAGATATCGAACGTATTATATAGCAGGTATCGCTTTTAGGCGCGAAATTATTTAAACAATCGTAAACTATAAAAATAAGACGTCAAGATGGAACATCGTGAAGAAACTATCAAGAGAATGTTAAGAGTTCTAGATCAGTTTTCAAACAAATTTAATATAGCGGTATTACACAATTCGTCTGTTGTCTTATATATTTTAATTTAATTTTTTATAATATATAAGTACAAAGTATAGATAATATTTCATTGAAAGCTTAAATAATCTGCTGTTAATATCTTGCATATAGATTTGTCTACCTCTGCTTTTGGAGCATGAAAAATTTAAAAATAGCTTCAAGCATCATTACTTGGAGGAGTATACAAAACTTCATGCATTATGCATCAATGAATACTACGACGACAAAAAGGAAGTAGCTGACAGATGTTTTTCGCAAGATGGTTATTTCGGATTTCAATAAAAAAATTTTTAAGAATATACATATTTCATCTAGAGATAGATATCATTTCAACAAGAATTTTTATGTTTAATATTCTAGCAACTTGTCAGGAGTTGATGTCTGTTATTATATATGACAAGTATTTAAATAGCAAGTTCCAGTGGACTAACGTTTTAGAGGTAATCCTTAACTACGTACTATCTAATAAACATATTATTTTAAATGGTATTATATAAAAAAAAAAAAAAAAAAAAAGATATCTAATATTATTTTCTCAGAGTTTAAGCAAATACGAGAATGAAATCCTGAAGGTTTTGAATGAAGATGAGGATTTTGTTGATTATAAAAATATTATAGATATCGTCAAATTATTGAGACAAGTTGCAGAATATGAAATAAGACTAACGCCAAGACGATTGTCCGAGCGCAAGCTTGAATTGCGCAACGCGGAAGCTCTAATGATTGAGGCACTGGAAGACACGGAAAGTATAAGCCTATATACATGCAGAGAATCGTAATTTTAAAAAATCATTTTGAATTGTATTAATTTAACTGAATTGAAAAATTTTCTTCTTTTTTATCATTTAGATTTGGAAATCAATTTTGCCGATGAAACTGCTAATTACGAGGGTACGGTAGAAAAGACTCAGCATGAAATTATGGAGTTGGAAATCACGATTAACGATATGAAGGAAAAACATGGCGAGAGATATGAGAGTAAAATGTAAATAATAGGTTTATATCTTGCTTTTCAAAATTGCGATAAATACATATGATAATAACAGCTGATTTATATCGATATAATCTGTAGAAGTGGCTATAAATCAAAGTTGGCCGATTTATTGCATGACGTGAAAGAGGAAGAATATAATATTGAGAATCAATTACAGGCTCATAAGAAGTTGCTGGTGGAATTGGAAAAGATTAATTTGGAGCAAGAAAAATTATTAAGAGCTCAATGGTTTGTCTATCCGCGATTTTCTACTAATCCCTTACCAGGAGAAGGTTTGACCTCCGGGAGCTGGATTTTGACCAAACTTAGGGAAACTGCTCTTCGTTGTAAAAAAATACCCCTGTTTTTTCTTTTTATTGAATGGGCCTTTTTTCTCGACCTACAGGCTAATATATATTTTCCGCCCTCCGGCCGCTGCGCGGAACGAAGTTGTTGCATTCCGGCGACGTCTCGAGCGGAGAAATCATATACGCACCATGGCAGGGAGTAAAGAAGCCAGCTCAGATCCCCAGGTTCCCGCCTGGCTCGGCTTCGCCTCGGGCGTTAATGTCCTGGTGATCTGGGACTTTCTTTACTTTCCCTGCCTAGCTGCGTAATATACTATTATAAATATATCAGCGGTGCTTCCTTCTGGTTTATCTTAAATAAGATCAGTCATAAATAAAGTTTGGAAATAGATTTTTAAAGTTAAGAAAATTAGCTTTAATTTGATTGGTCTTATGTTGATAAAATATGTATTCTGTCAAAAGTTGCAGTCAATCAAAAACGATGATTGTTTTACACATTTTTTCCAATACAGCGTCTGCGTACAAAAACCATGTATAAAACCATGCATAGAACGTGTAACAAAATCATTATTTTTGATTGACTGTAACTTTTGACAAAATAAATATTTTATCAACATAAGACCTATCAAATTAAAGGTAATTTTCTCAACTTTCAAAATATTTTTCCAAATGACTTTATCTATGACTGATCTTATTTAAGATGAACCAGAAGGAAGCACCGCTGAGATATTTATATTACAAATATATATTAGGTCTGTAGGTCGGAAAAAAAGGCCCATTCAATTAAATTACGTATAGCTTATTAATTAGCTGGTTTATGAACTGTTTTACTTCATAAAAATGATGATTTTGTAATAATTAATAAATTCAGCGTATATTGAATAACATTTTTCATTTTTATATTTCTCTTGTGCAGCATAAAAACCGAAGAAAAATGCATTGTCGCCCGAAAATCATACGACCATGATCTAAGTAAATTAAACGAACTTAAAGATACTCTAGGATTGCAATTGCAATTATTAGTGCGTCACTGCGAAGTTTTAAAAGTAATTATTATACACACACACACACACACACCCACCTATATCTTATATTCGATATTATCTTTGTTTTGAATTTAAAATGTAATAAGATAATGTGTTTATTTATTGCTGCTGCTGCTGCGACTACATAGAATGAATACGACGTGCAAGATGTTCTATATCTGACTCTCAAGAAAGAACGCGAGTTAGCGATGATGCAAGCGTTCGCAGAACAGCTGGACAATTTTGAAAAAAATCGTGCAGCTCGTATTATTCAACGTACATGGCGGGCCCATCACGAGCGAATGGCTTCGAAAAAGAAGAAAAAATCGCGCAAAAACAAGTAGTTTTTTTCTATTATATACTACATCTGCACTTTTTATTGCATTAAAAAAATTTATTTTAAAGTTACTTTTTTATTAAGAAATAAATAAACTATATAAAAAATAATAATGTTTCGATTTATTTATTTCAAAAATAACATCCAGAGCATTCGAATACAAGTAAAGGAGGAGAAACATGCAGCTATGCTGATATGAAATCAGTAAGTCTTGAATTTTAAGCTTGACACGTTTAAAATGCTTCATGAAGTTTTAGCACGTGCTAGACGAGGCTGTGCTATAATTGCTGCAACAAGCAAACCTTTTAAATTATTTGTCCTGTTAGAGTTACGTTTCCGATGAGAGACAATGTGTGTGTGTGTGTGTGTGTGTGTGTGTGTGTGTGTGTGTGTGTGTGTGTGTGTGTGTGTGTGTGTGTGTGTGTGTGTGTGTGTGTGTGTGTGTCCTTAATACTTGTTCTTATATGCATTCGTGAGAGTATAACGGAATATAATGGCAATTTTAGGGATAATCAATTATATCTATCGAAATTAAATTTTTAACGATTTTTATACTTAAGATCGTTTATGATTGATTTTTTTTTTTTTTTCAAAATAAAAAATAATTAATTTCAAACAAGTTTTAATTTTTTATCATTTTTGTAGAATTAACTAAATGAATGATTATAAGATTTAGTATGTTACTTCTTGAAAAGAAAAATAACGACAACGGCTGAAGCAATTGATAATATTCAATTTTTGACCCAAATATGATATTTATCAAAAGGATGAGATTAAGTGACCACACACGCACACACATAGGCGCAGGATTTAAGCCGAGTTAAGAAGGAAAAGAGGTCAAACGAATGCGGACTGTATTGTTGTGCGCTGGACTATAAGAATATCAGTGCTACTTAATTAGACGCGTACTGCCTTAGTTAATTCGCTCGAAATATCGATTAAAGGTGCCCCTCTCTAACCCTTTCGCTCTCCTATGCCATAAATGTTTGCCAACTTTTTTTTAACTGCCTTGCGTTTAAAAACTCGTTATTCCCTTCAAAGTTTATAAATACAATTAACGTTACTAAATGCTTTGAGGCCAAAAATTTAGGATTCTCATTAAAATCGTATTTATATTTTACTAAGTTTTGCACATCTACCAACACAATTTTTTTTTTTATTTTTCAATTTGTAAACTTGAATTAGAATTTAAGCTTTTCGTTTGAAGCTTTCGAGGATCATTATTAATATTTAAATTAAAAATAACTTGATCATTATTGTAATTCTTAGTCATATTCTATATAATTGATCAGTGGGTCAAAAGCTTTTTAAAGCATATACTACTACTACTGCTACTTACTACTACTATTACTATTACTTTATACAGACTTACCCTCTTCAACAGTATGAAATCGATTTTGAAAGGTCTTGCGCCCTACATTTGAAAGAATTTCTCATCAAGCCAAGAAAATGTCGTAATTTTATTTATATACTGTATTAACACACGTAAGCGCAAAATATTTTTCTTGAACCCCAACTTTTTCGAGAATCAAGACGTTTTAAAAAGAAAAAAAAATAAGGTCATCGATTAAAAAGTTATTGCTCGTGTCTAATGAAAATACAGTGAAAATTTCTATAAAGGCTTAAAAGAGCTACGCAGCTTTGAAAGAATTTTCTAAATTAAAAATTAAAAGGGTTTCTTTTAGAGACAAGTTAAGTCTTATAAAGCGCTAAATCCCAGGTAATTTTCAATTGCAGGGTGTCTTGAACGTAAAAATAGAAATGGCAGGGTATAGTTAAAAGAGAGAGAGAAAGAGAGGGGGGGGGAAGTAAAAAGCCCTCGAAAGTTAATTATTCGAAGCACACACACACACACATACAGGGCTATTGCGCGGGTGAGCCAAGCATCGAAGCTGAGACTGTATCGTCGTTGTCATCGTCATAATCTATATTTCTCATCGTATCCTCAAAATGCTGAGAATTAAGAAAAGAGGCGCGTGCAACGATGGTGGCTGCAAGTCCTGGCGCGCAAACAGCGAGATATACACAGCGAGCTTAATGCGCTTGCGCCGCCAAGCTGCTGCTGTGCTGTTGCGTTGCTAGTGCTGCTTTGTGCTTTCAGCTGCTGCTGCGATACCTCTGACAGATAAATTGCTGGAGATCCGGAGCTCTGGTGCGGCATCAGGCTGCTCTGCGCTGCTCGCACACACACACACACACACACACACACACACACACACACACACACACACACACACATTCGATCTCTTTCTCTCTCTCTCTCTCTCTCTCTTTCTTGCTTGTTCCTCGCGTGAACGCCCAAGCCCCAATCGGCCGCTGGAGCATCGGAGCAGCAATAAGCCATTCGCGCAGCAGCTACGGCTGCTATAGCCTATAGTCAGTAGTCACAAGTCGGGCTTGGCCAGACACGCGATACTTACGATATATATATATGTATACATATACTTGCACCTAATACTACGCGATCCCCTAAAAGTTAAAGTCGTAAGCATTATTCAGCGCTTAGACATTTATTTACTGCAAGCTCTTTTAATTGTGATTTGCAACCAATTTCCACTTTGTTCCGTTTTATTCGATGTTTGTTGTTCGATTATAAATTCTAATGTCTGCCATGAAAACTAAGTGAAAGACTAATTGTGCTTTTAATCTACTACTGCGGATGAAAAAAAAAAAAAAAAATAACAGACAAGGAAGAGATTTGCAGTTGCACAATCCTTTAGGTAAGTTGAGCTTTCTTTTATCATGTATTTGCGCTGATTCAATATAACTAACGAATACAAGGGGTGAATATGAGAGTTAATTTTTTTACGTTTACCATGGATTTTTTTGACGCACAAGATTATCAATTCGATATCAGGTGTGAAAATTAAATAACCCAACATTAACATTGGCCGCTTTAATTTAATTTTATTCAATTGTAATTCATTTGAAGCATTCAAGTTTAACCTCAAACTTAATTCTCATAACTTGTTGACTTATAAATAATTTAACAAATTTAGAACGAAGCATTGCAGATTCCTTTATTACCTACATTTAACGAGTTACAGAAGGAGAAATATAAGACTACTTTATTATAAGCAATCAAGAGAAAAAGCACTGTCCAACTTGGAGATAACGTAATTTTTTTCGAATTTTGATTTATTGACGGTGGTGTAATCTATAAGTTTAAACAAGATTAAGATTTATCAAATGCACGTTTTGCAGAGTAGAATAGAAATAAAAAAAAAATATATATATATATATAAATCTCACCCCTCCTTTACTTTGTCATTTTATATCAAATTAATTAAATCTTGAAATAAATCTAATTTGTCTACGTTTTCCTTTTACTTGCAGTTTATCAAATTTTCTGGAAAAAAACATCGACAAAAGTCAATAGAAAAAATAAATAAATAAATAAATAAAAAAATAAAAAATGATTCCCGAAGATCGTGCAGTGCAAAGTACCGCAGCATCAAAGAAAACTGGCGCTCGAATGAAATTAAGTTTCACATCACCGACAGCTGAGGATTGCAACAAGACTTTTATCAATGAAGGATCACTGGAAGAGCGTAAAGCTGCGTTCATGAAAGACGAGCAGCTCATTCGCGAAGCTACTAAGCTCGTTACCCAAATCGTCGAACAAGCGACGATTGAGGCTGCCATAAGAGCAGAACAGGTGGGTGATATTCATTTTTACTAGTATCATCATATTATAATATAATCAATGAAATATTAATTAAATGATTTGTAATTTAATTATTATTATTATTTATTATTATTTATTATTATTTATTATTATTATTATTACATATTTCCAGAATGCCAAAACGAACGGAGAGGCAAATGGAAAAGGTGAGACTCTAATTGTACTATACGTACTAATTAACAATAACAGCTATTCTTCGCGTGTAGCTAGTTTTTATTAACTTATAATTTAATTGAAAATGAAAAAAAAATTATTGACGTTTTACATGTGGAACAGGGAATGAAAAAAGTACGAGTAAGAACGACAACACGATAGCTGGCTGGAACAATCGAGCACGGGGCTTTTGCAATCGCGTTTGGAATGCAGTTTTTCCATGTTTCAATAACAATGGTAAATCTTAGAGTGAATGAATCAAAATTCTAAATACACGTATGCACACACTCACATGCATACATGCATGTATAGTATACATACAATTTTTAAATCATCACAATGGAAACAATCTGTCCGCCAATCACTGTAAACAAAAGATCATCATCATCATCATCATCATCATCATCATCATCATCATCATCATCATCATCATTATTATTACTTATAAGTACTACTACTACTATAATCATCATTATATTTATCATCTTTGCCATTGTCGTCTTGCCGTGTAATCCGGGAAAGTTGTATTTTCGATGTTTACAGATAACTCACATTGTTTAAACTTATTATTATTATTATTATTATTAGTTATTATTATTATTATTATTATTATTATTATTATTATTATTATTATTATTATTATTATTATTATTATTATTATTTTATTATTAACACTATGGTACATTTTACTATTACTGATGCATTTGAAATTGTAGAAATTTATCCTCATTTTATATTGATCTATTTGAATCAGCCGTATTATTTTAGCTTATGATAAAACACGCTCTCATTGTATTTATGACATGAACTAAACAGCCATCCATCTACACAAGTAGAAGTCTATTGTACATGATCTTTTGGAGTGCTTAGACTAAATTTTTAATTCCTTTTCTTCTTTTTTTTTTTTTTCAATTGTAAAAACTGTTTAAATATGATTCTGGCGAAAATTTATTCAGATTTTTTATATCTTTGTAAAAACTAGCCAAAAATTGTGATATTTCACTGATAATCGTAAAATAAGCCTTCCTAATGCGTTAGACAATGATATATTTTTTATCTTGTCAAAACAAAAAAAGGAGACGAACAAGAAATGCCAAAATTCCATGTTCAAGTATCAAGCAAGAGCAAATAGCGAGCAATAAATGCAAACGTGCTTTATGGAACAGAATTTAATGATTAGCACGACATTGTAATGCAAATTATTTTTATCACTCTTCATTTCAATCTTGAAAGAAACAGAAAAAAAAACACTTGCAATGATGTAATAAATTCCACTCATGCTTTTGTTCAGCGCTAACTCATTTTAGCTACATAATCAGTCATTTTTCTTCTTCTTGCAATCGTAATTTTTACACGTAGATGGATATGCATAGAATCATTAAAACGTCGTTATTAAAACAAGTTTGTAGTACCTATATAGAGTAAGTAAGCTCACTAGAAAAATTGTATATGCATAAATTTCTCGTTTCTTTTCTTATAAGTGCATGAGATACTTAACTATTTTACTTGATTTTTTTCAAAACTTGTTCGAAATTTATCTGTGGAATTAATATAATCTAGTTTGCAAGCTACTCCTTAACTTATTGCGTTTGTGTAAGTATTAGTTATATATATATATATATGTTAAAAAATATATATATTCATATAATTCATTGCAGTTCTACATACATATACCTTTTGTATAAGATGATATTCGATTCCTATACTTAATGTTAAACAATCGTAAGATTCCGAAATAAATACATATATTTTATCAATATAAAAGCAACTTTGAAAGTATTTATTATACATTACGCAGTTACTTATCATTAGATGATGTAAATTTAAATTAAGTATAGGCATCGCTTGATCCAGCATTAAATATTAAAACAAGAAGAAGAAGAAGAAGTAGAAATGAAAGTAGAAAAAAAAACAAAATTAATTTTTTTCTCTAGAATTACTCGCCCGGATGCCGCCATTTCGATACCGTTTCTCGAAACCTTAACCGGACAGCTGTAAATCGCCTGTAAGCTAATAATGAGCAACAACTGCGTGATTGACTACTGACGAGAGAGAGAGAGAGAGAGAGAGAGAGAGAGAGAGAGAGAGAAAGAGAGAGATAAATAGATATACTTGTATTACGTCGATTAATTATACGATTGACTAGTATTCCTCTCTTTTTTTTTTTATTTGGACGACTTTTATTAATCGTCGACGAGAAGCTGTATCCGTGTCACCACTGCTCTGTCGCTATGTATATCATCACCAAAATGATATTTATATGTATCTATACATACAACATACACGCGTCAACTTCTTATTCACAATTTTGCCAATTTCATTTGTGTGTAACGAACGCGCACATTTCTTTCAATTCGCATATACCGAGACTGATCTGCTTAATAATAATAATAATAATAATAATAATTGCAGCTCGTACTTGCAGTGGCTTAGGACTTACGTAATTTTAAACTTAAACCAATGACGAAACAGCAAAGTCGACTAACATAGGTTGTTTATTTTATCTCTCATTCAAGATAAATCGACTCAATCTTAGATTCTTTTATATAAATAAACTTTTGATCTTGATATTTATATTTTACTTATAGGTATAATAAGCCATGTAAGCTCAAAACAATAATTGTATTTTAATTTTTATAAAATTCACGTATCATTTTGAATAGTAAAGTATTAAAAAAGTAGTAAAAGTTGCAATAGATAGGTATTATTTATAGTCACGGGGTATACAGTTACTCGATAATTTCTATGTTAAATACCTATAGATTTTTACTGCAACAACCTGTTACATATTGTATGTTGGCTTAGTTTGAAAAATCGCGTAGAGCTTAAAAGTACTGTCTTGTACATACAATAATTTCGATTGTGAATCTGTAAATGTGATATAATAATCTAGTGATAAAATATTCTTTGCCGGCAATAAGCAAGCTAAGTAAACATATTATCCTCATTATAAATATAGCATCGCCGCTTCCCGATAATTTAAATGTGAGATCATAAAAATTATGTGTACATAGGTACCGAAAGCTAAAAATAGATCAATATATATATTATATATATATATATATATATATA
>JAPYZE010001862.1:0-45749 GCA_030522805.1 Leptomastidea abnormis
AAAAAAAAAAAAAAAAAAAAAAAAAAAAAAAAAAAAAAAAAAAAAAAAAAAAAAAAAAAAAAAAAAAAAAAAAAAAAAAAAAAAAAAAAAAAAACTAACGAAAAAGCACATCACGATATAAATTCTCAACCGACATTCTCTCAAAAACGTCACTCTCTCGGCCATAACCTCCAGGTTTCCAACAACCAACAGCCACAAAGTCCAACATACATACATACATACATACATACATACATAAAAGTCTTGCAGACAATTTTTCGCAGCAGCGCACACACCGCAATATCCCCCTTTCCATTCGTCCTTCTCACCACCACCACAACCACCACCACCTTCTCTTATATATACCACATCGTACATTTTCCTTTCGCTATATCGCAACGCTTGCCTCTATCCTTATTCGGTCACGTTTTTTTTTTTTTTTTTTTTTTTTTTTTTTTTTTTTTTTTTTTTTTTTTGTTTTTTTTTTTTTTTTTTTTTTTTTTTTTTTTTTTTTTTTTTTTTTTTTCTTTACTACTGGTGAAACAGACTTATAGGTATAGGTATATAGTATAGTCGATGTTGCTGCTATTGCTATTCTCTATATAATAACTTCTTGGTGATTCTCAACGTTAGGTATATGTCGAGTGGTTTTGAGCTTGATGGAGCTTTGAGACCAAATGGCTTCTCTTACAGTTTTTCTTTTTTTTTTTTAAATAAGGATAGTGAGCTATACTGCGAACTGATTTTTGATAAAATTGTTAAATTTTTTGATTTTTTTTTAACTTAATAATATTTAGTATGATCTTTAAAATATTTTATTTCACTAACTTTCAGAAATTCAAAATATTCCAAAATTTAAATAATAAATTATTGTCAATATCTTAATACAAAACACAATATACATCTATATATCAAATAATATTAAATTTAATTAGCCACATATACAGGTACGTTTGTATTTACCTAATCTGTCTCTTTCTCTCATACACAGTATGCCATACACACACGAGCAGTCCTGAAAACTAACGCTCGATTTACGAAAGCTTTCGACAAATGTCTATAGAACAAGAGAAAGAGAGAGAGAGAGAGAGAGAGAGACTAAACTGTTCTCTTTCTCTCTGGAACCGATGAATTATATAGGAGGCCCAAATATTTGCTCATCTTCCGGTAAATTTGCGCCTGCCGTTGGGAATTGTTCAAACGCGTTTCTCTCTCGCGCGACAAACTATACATATACATGCATACGTACATACATACATACATACATACATACAATGTGAACACACAATATGTACAATATAAGAACAGTTATATATACGTAAGTTCGTAAAAAACGATTTTTAGTGTCTGAGTTATCATTTTATCGCTAAGACATATATACATTTTAAATGATAGATTAGAAATATTTTATAGTGTAAATATAAAAAAAAATTAACATAGCAGACGAGCTTAAGTTTGAACAAATAAAATTGACGTGATAATTTTTCGAAAAATATGTGATATTTAAATATTACAACGATCTATTAAATTTGCTAACGCATGATTTCATTTTTTAAAAATTTATATTATTCAATATAATATTATGTACACAAAAGATAAACTCTCTTTTTAACTAAATTCATTCGCAAAAAAAAGATAACCATTTTAAAAATAAGATTAAAAAAAAAGATATGTACATCAGTAACATAGAGTCGCAAATCTCAATTTTTTTATTATATTATTTTATTTCTTTCTTACTCCTACAATTCCCATCCCTATATCCCAGTTCTATTATCTCTATCTCTTTCTTTCTCTTTCCTTTCTCTCTTACCCTCCGCACCACCCTCTTCTCTCCACCTTTCATCCCTTTTTTCCTCCTTAAGGTTCCATGCACTCGCTATACACAACACGCAGGGTGTACAATCCCCCCCCTATACAGCATCGATCTGTTCGACGACGACGACGACAACGACAACGACCCTCCTGCTTGCCGACTATATACAACTATACAACTACTACTACTACTTCTCGGTGCGCATATAACGCACGCGATTGTTCCCCTCTCTACCTCCCATCTCTCTAGACTCACTGTTGTCCCTTTTTCTTCGTGTACTCGGATGCTATCGCGAAGAAGAGACGAGTATACGCGTATATATATACATATATACATACAGTGTAAGAAGAAAAAAGAAAGAGAGAAAAAAGAAAGTATATGTGGTGAGAGAGGGAAGGTGAGGGGGAGATAGAGGAGTGAGGAATACAACGATGGAAGAAGAAGAAGAAGAAGAAGAATAATAGACGATGTTGTAGTGTATATAAGTATACGTATATAGAAAAGAGGCAGGAAGACTAAGAGTGAAATAGAGAGAGAGAGAGAGAGGGTGTCTTCTTGGCGACAGACGGGAAACGAAGAAAGAGAGAGAGAGAGAGAGAGAGATTACGGAACCCTGGGTCTCTTGGCTTGCGAACGCGCGAGTCCGTGGCTGAAGGAGAAAATAGCGGAAAAAAAAGAAGTGAAGTAAAAAAAAAGAAAAAAAGAATGAAGAAGCAAGAGTTTATGTATATATAGATATATAGTATGGGTTTCAAATGAAAATATAGATATATAGGTGGGTTTTAGTCTTTTAGCTATATGTATTGTATGTAACTATGTACATGATTCTTGCTTTAGGATTTTTTTCTTCTTTTTTTAAAGATGATGATAAGTGATGATATTTTGGTGAATGATTTGTGATTTGATAAGTTTTTATATGTATTGGATTAAGTAAGTGATAATTGTTTCAATTGAATTTTTATAAAAGCTGAAATAGGAAAGGCTAAACGTTGTTATAGTTGTCTTCTATACCAGTCACGTTTTGAGATACACAACGTCAAGTGATTAAATGGTATCCGTGTATAAGACGCGAGATTCGTTAAGAAAAAAAAATTGTGCTGGATAAGAAAAGAAACCGCGACGAAGTGGAATCTGATTGAATATAGCAAGAAAAAAAAATTGAAAAGAAAAGGGAAATGAAAAGACTAGGATATATATATAAAAAAAATGTAGGTGGAACGGATATAAACGAAGAAAAACGGGATATTGTATGTAAGATGGAAAGTAAAAACGAGAGAAATAGAAAGAGAGAGAGAAATATAAGGGAAAAAAAGGGTGAAAATAGAAAGGAAAATATAACGAGGTGCGCAGTAGATAACGGAAAGAAGAAGAATAAGAAGAAAAAGAAAAAAAAGAGAGAGAAAGAGGAAAGTATATAGTTGTGTATGTCTACATGAAGTAAGTATATAAAGTCAGGATAAAGAGAAAGGAAAAATAAGAAATTGAGAAACGAAGAAAGGAAAGAAAGATGTATCAATTAAAGATACAATTACGCGTAGAAATAGAGAGAGAGAAAAAAAGAGCATTCAGCTTGTTGAATAATAAGCTGTTAAAAGTATAGCTGAATAATATAAGGAAGGAGAGAAAAAAACTGTGTCTGTATTTGTATGTATGTACATTTAAAAAGCTATACAGTTGCAAGAAAAAGAGAAATATATATACCTATTGGGAGCGAAAGGGAAAACGAGAAGATGAGCGAGAGCGATATATATATAAATACACATTCGCGATGTTCTGCTGTGTGTATAGGTATATATGGAATTAAAACCTGTCCCTATAAATACCGTTTATTCTACTTCTTCTTCTTTTTTTTATTTTTTTACTTTACTTTATCTTTGTGTTATTTTCTTTTCTCTCTCCTAATTGGATATAGCTTGCTAAAGCGTTTATATTACCGTGATGGTTACGTATTAATTTGTGAGTGATGGTGGTTTAAATTGTTGTGGATATTTTTATTGATGGAACTTCTTTTTTTTTTTTTTGTCATGAAAGTTGAAAGTTCAATTTTGAGTAGATTAATATTAAGTGATTCTTTTTTTTTTATATGTTTAAAGATAAATTTTTTGTTTGTAATTTGAATAAAGAAGTGATATAATAGAGTATTTATTTTTGTAGACAATATATAGACCTATGAATATCAAATTATTAACGCAATATCTAATATTAATTTTGCATAATTTTAAAAGAATATAAGGCTAAAAAAGTAAATTTTTTGAGTTAATTAAAAATTTAGTTTATTAATAATATATAAATAAATTGTTTGACTTTGAAGAACTTTTGAAATTATTCTAATTTACCATAAAACTTTACATTATATTAAGTGAATTTATTTTTTTTTAAACCTTTTTACATACTTTATATTTAAATATATTTCAGGATTGAGCTTGGAGAAGTTTCAGAACGACGAACGTCGAGAATCGAACCCACGACTTATGGATTTCAAAACTGTCGTTTCGCCGACTGATATATTACAAGTTCTATTAGTATATTTATTTATATTATATGTAAACATCTAGATTTATAATTTATGAAAATAATAACTATGGCTTTTTCATTTCTTACTTTCAATTTTAAATAATTTATTTATTTAAAAAAAAAAAAAAAAAATGGAAACAACTGAAAATGATCTCCATGTAGCATTTTTTGCTTGTCGAATCCCCAGTTTTACTTCCTTCTTTTTTTATCTCTTCTTTTTTTTTTACTAATCCAACCGTTCGTACAGATTTAGAAAAATCAGTAGTCCAAAGTTGACCTCGAACGACCGTGGACAGTCATGAAAACGAAAGAGATGATAGCCAGTCTAAAAATTCTCGCAGATATAAAAGTAAAAAAAAAAAGAAAGAAACGAAAAGCAGAGCAAAACGCAAAATCGTCTTTAAAAAAAAAAATAAATAAAAGAAAGAAGAAGAAGAGCAGTAGACAACTAGCTTCTTAACGACTAGAATATCGAAACGAAAAGAAGTAAAATATAAAGAATATAAAGAGGAAAAAGAAAAGCGACATAACGACATAACAGCAAAGAGCTTCAACCATTTATACATATATAACTATATATTTTTGGGCTTTTATCGCGAGACAACAGAAAGTCAGTAAAAAAAAAAAAAGATAAGATGAATCTCTCTCAATACGGAAAGACGGTATATGCCACGACAGTAACACGCGGCTTTCGCTTTCTAAAGGCTTATGATGTTACCACTACACTGCTGTCTGTGAAAGAGAGAGAGAAGAGCTTTTTTTTGCCAGATACGAGGAGGCCTCAGTTTAAGAGAAGGAAAGAAGATGAGTAAAGAAAATCAGCCGGAGGCTTATATAGTATAGTATAAGTATACGGGAAAAAACGTGAAACTTGCGCAATCGAGTGAGAAGATATGTGTGTGGTTGTATATAGTTTGTTATAGTATGTGATGCGAATATATTAGAGTTATAAACTTGGTGGATTGGAGATTAAGGATTTTGTATTTTTGTCATATGATTTTAATAGTTTGTCTATGATTATAATTTTTTCTTAAATTTTTGTATGAGTATAGTGTACTAAAGTTTAGTACTTGATATATAAAATTTTAATAAAGACTAAATAATAAATAACAGATAAATTATTAATATGTAATAACATAATTAATTTTTTTTAAAATCAAAATAAAAAAAAAATAATAAGAGCATATTTAAGCCAACGATTATTCGTGTTCAATAGAATTAAAAAACACTGACAAAAGACGTACACATTGGATTTTCAAACGTTTTAACGCTCTATATATACACGCACTCGGTTAGATCGCATTTTTCACAAGTGAAAATACACATCTATACCTACACACCCTCGTTTTTTTTTTTTTTGCTCCTCTCATCTCTTCTATACCCTATATTGTGTCCTACATTGTTTCAACGTATATCTATATACCTATAAAAGCCGTTTCAAACTACAAACAATGACGAACGATTCGCGTTTGGTCAATGAACAGCTAACGACTCGATTTTGATCGATTTCTGATTGGGCAGGCAAAATAAAAAAAAAAAAAACGCTCGCTCACTTACTAGCACGTTGCGCTTGAATGACTTTTTTTTTACCGTTTACACATATGTAGATGTGTGTGTGTATGTGTATTTTTTATTTTTTTATTTTTTTTTTGGTTGTTGAATTGTAAACAAGAGCCATGCGCTTCGTTTGTCACGTGTGTTGGCTATTAAAATATGTGCATCATCGATGGTATGTGTATGTGTATGTGTAGGTGTTAAGAAAAAAAAAAATAGAGAAATTGGGATGCTACAGGTGCATGAGTAAAAATTTAATATTTTGTCGAATCATTTAAGATTAAACGGTTACCAATAACGCTTAGCAATTAATGAATAATTTATGTATTTTAATTCTACAACAGCTCTATTAAAATGATATCATTTAAATTTGCTAAATTTCATAAAAAATAAAATTAATTTTCAAAAAAATAATTAACTCATTACTCATTAAAATCGTAAGTGCCTCAATTTTTTTTTAAAAAATTCAGGTACATAGTTATACCATTCAAGCGCAACTAACCTCATTTTAAGTACTTCTCAAAAATTTTTTTTAAAAAACTAAGAAAAGAATAAAAAAAAGGACGTACTTATTTTTTAAGTTTCTTATACCCGAGCATATAAT
Organism: Leptomastidea abnormis; assembly: GCA_030522805.1. Taxonomy (NCBI): domain Eukaryota; kingdom Metazoa; phylum Arthropoda; class Insecta; order Hymenoptera; family Encyrtidae; genus Leptomastidea; species Leptomastidea abnormis. The sequence goes on from JAPYZE010001862.1 coordinate 6,465, forward strand.
TACCACCAACTTCTATATACACCACTGTAATTGTCATCATCATTATTATCATCAGTTACAAGCATCATCATCATCATCATTACATCCATAATAATAATAATAATAATCATCATCATCCTCCATCATCATAATCATCATTACACCAGAGAAAAAAAGTCCAAGAAGAAAGAGAAGAAGTAGAATAAGTCGACGGCGCGAAACGAAGAAGAATAAGAAGAAAAGAGCACACTAAAAAAAGAAGAAGAAAAAAAGAAGAAGAAAAGAAACAACCAATCCTGGCGAGCGTTTCACACGACGAGTTGGCTTCTCTCGTTGGTCCGCCACCATCGCCTCGACCAAGCAAGCACCAGTCTCTCTCTCTCTCTCTCGTTGTCACGCTTCTGACTGTAACGAAGTCATTCTCCTCACTTTTATATGTGTGTGTATGTATGTATACGTGTATATGTGTGTGTGCCGTTCTTTCTCTTTCTATATACTCGGCGCGAATCTGCATATAGCAAAAACCCGCTCACTCTCTTGCTCTTCGGCCTTCTGCCGTATATAATAAAAGCCAGGCGCACTTCTCTCCTCTCACTCTCCTCCCTCATTCTCTCTCTTTCTCTCTCTCTCTCTCTGGCTCGTTTTTTCGCGCTGGCGCGCGAACCAAGTCGTCCCGAGGCACACTATCTATCTATATATATACATACATATACATACATATACTCGTTCGCTTTTGCTTGGCTTGGCTGACTCGCGAGAGAAGAGAAAGCTCGCCATGCCAGGGGAGCGTGTGACCCTGAGAGAGGAGAGCGAGAGAGTGAGAGAACGAGAGAAGGGACATCCTCGAGAGGCAGCAGCAGCAGCTCTTGCTTGCTTGCTTATATACTTGCTGCTGCTGTACGGGTGTATATATAGGTATATATATGCTTCGTTCATTCGTTCGTTTGGTTAACTTGGCTTGGCTTGGGCTTTGCTTGATTCAACGCTTGCATGGTTGCGCGAAGGCTTGGTTTGGTATCATATACCTTTTCAGGCAGAACGAGCTCTCTTTTCGTTAAGGTTTTTCTTTCTTTTTTTTTTTTTTTTAAGAAGTGGGAGAAAGAGTGTAAGTATCAAGCTGTGGTTTAAAAATCTACGGTTAAAAAGAAATGGGATGTAGGATATAGGAGAGTAAGGTAGAAACAAAAAAATGTAGAAAGAAAGACAGTTAGCTACAGCTGGAAAATATCGTTTGCGAAAGCTCGAGAAAACTTAGATGCTGATTTTTTATTTTTTTATTTTTTTAATTACTCTCTTTTGCGTAAGGGACTTTAATTTTTTTTCTGAGAGTAAATAGTATGTTTGATTTTATTTTTTTGGGGCAGGAGGTTTTTGAAGATTTTTTTTTTTGAGAAATTTAAAAGTGCCTGGTAGTTTATATGGAATTTTTTTTTGGGTTGCGAATGGGATCGTTTTAATAATAAAACACTTGGTTTATCAAAAAAACTTTTAATTTGATTTTATTAGTTAACAATATGATTATGTAATATTTTTTAAATTTGCCAATATTATCCATATATTTTTTCTAGATAACAAGTCGTATATATTATTAATTTACATAAGAATATATTATTCATTTTTCTGATTGATTTGCTTATGAAAAAAGAAAAAAAAATTGATATTAAACTGATTTGCATACCATATTATCAAATACTATCACACACATAGTGATAAGAACAATAAAAGTATATAACCATATAATTTTATCAAACAAAAAAAGAAAAAAAAAGGTATTGTATTGTTGAATGAATTTCTAAAAATAATAACTGTTCTAATTTTATAATTTAAAAATTTTATAAATTCATTTACAATAAAAAGAAGAAACGATAAATCAAAAACTAGATTTTTATATAAATCTTTATTTTTCTTTTCAAAATTCTTTTATCACCTGAGTATAAATAATTACATTCATAAAATATTTCTTTAGTTATCTAATCATTCCTAAATGCATTTTCTAACTTTAAAAACTCACTGACTCAATTTTTCAAGCTAATAAAGTACATGACAAAGTGACTTCCTCCATCTCATATACATATTACCCTATTCACCATAATTTCCAATACAAAAAAGTCCTTCTTTTACCATATTTTTTTAAAACCAAAGAAAAAAAAAGTAATACTTCGGATAAGCGGTATACCAGAATAAGAAGAAGTAAAGCAAAAGCATCACGTATGTACGTACACCTTGAGCGCATGTGCGAGCGTAAAAAAAAAAAAGAAACTTACGCGCACACAAGAAAGAGATAGTGATAGTGACAGAAAAAAGAAGAAGAGAAGCTTGAAAAGAAGAAGAAGAAAAAGAGGGGAGTAGCATAGTAAAAAGAGAAGAGAGAAGGTAAAAGATGTGCATTGGCGAGTAGAGAGAGCTTGGTCGAGCTGAGCCGAGCGAGCCTCGAACTCCGAGAAAGAGGTCAGCGCCGAAAAAAAAAAAACGAGTCGAACAGAGTGAGAGAGAAATAGAAGAAGAAGAAGAGGAGATGAAGTGGAGAAGGGAAAAGGAGCTCGCGAGAGAGAAAACGTATATATATATATATAGCTTGCTTCTCTCGCGCATACACACACATATAGCCACCTCACTCTGTAACTTTGTTCGTTCGTTTCTTCTTCCTTAGCTTAAAAATATCTGAGATTCTTCTTACGTATACTCCTTTTTTTTTTATACCCTACCTCCCTTACGTACGACCCCTCCCACTTCTTTTTTTTTTCTTCTTACAGTCGCGCTATTGTTCAGTTTACTCTCCTTTTTATTTTTTATTTTTACTTTTTTCTTATTCTCACTTCTTTAGGATTCCGCGCTGATTATCTTGCCCCACCTACTTTACTCTCTTTTTTTTTGTTCTTTCGAGAGTTTATTAAATTTTGTTGGAGATTGAGGAGGTAATTGATTCTTGACAATTAATCTGTGTAAATTTGATGGTATGTAGTTTGAGGTTTCTTTTTTTGTCATGTGTTAAATATGATTTTTGGTTGATTCGAACTTTTTTATAAAGGTTTATTAGAAAAATTATTTTTATTTTGTAAATTAAAACAAGAATAAAAGTGTAAGTCAATTTGATCGAGATTAAATAGATTCACTTCAAAAGAAAAAGTCGTACAAGACTTATTTGGTCAAAGTATGTTATAATAGCTAAAAAAAAGAAAAAAAATAGACTCAATTAAATGTTACTGTAACCTATCAATTTACAAACGCTTGTAAATTATTAATATATTCTTACAATTATGCATATCAAATTGATTAATAATGAATCGTACTACGTCAACACTTCATATTTCGTTTTAATTAGCAAAATAAAAATGAGACATTTTAAAAAGTATATTTACGATAAATATTTATGTAATGATCAAGTGCAATCGAGTAAAATTCAGAAATAGCTTGAAGAAAGAAAGAAAGAGAAAAATATTAACCATTGAGAAATTAACAAATTTTTTTTTTTTGCGATATTGCACTTATTCATTCATTCATTCACTTATTTTCATTCATTCATTTTCAGTGTTGGTAATTTTTATCAAAAAGGTAACATTCGTGTGGAAAAAAGAAGCAATTAAAAACGATTAAAATACCCACTTGAAAAGCAGATATATTCGAATTCATTCAATTTTACGTTCAGCACGTGAATAAAAAAAAAATGACATAAAAATTTAATGCATTTCGTATATATGTAGCTCTGGTATATATACGTTTATTTTTTCTTCTTCCTTTTTTTTTCTTTTATAAGTCAATGTACTTTTAACTGTTTGTATACACGACTTTTAATGCTCTCTTCGATTACGAAGTTGGCGATATTTTTATTAGACTCTTTTTTTTTTCTTTTATTTTGAAATATTATACAAAGCGATAAGCTTTTTTTATGAGCGGTTATTTTAATTTGTATTTGAATGAAGTGGATTTCCTCTTGACTTGAAGTGAACTTCAACTCTATATAAACAAAAGTAAAAATAAATATGGTATTACAATCGTTAGTGTGTCAGTAGGGTAAAACTGCTGAGAACAACATTTATTAATTTGTCGTACGATTTGACCATTTAGATATAAGACTACAAATTTTTTATGAAGCTTATTTTAACGATTGAAATTAACTTTATTTTATAATCTAGTGATTTAATTTCAGAATAAAAATATTGATGCTGCACTTTATCAATTTTTTGACAATTTGAAAATATAAATAAATTGAAAACTATTTATTTGAGTATTTAAATATGTAAATAACTAAAATATCAAGTTATTAAAATATTTGGATTAAACGAATGATGTAATTTATAATATTAGTAATCGCATTATTAATACTGATTTTTTTACTATAAATTATTATAAATTAATGAAAATTTAATGGATTTTATATTACGTATTAAAATCAATTTATTTATTTAATTCAAAACAACAATTTATAATTTTGCAAACATTTAATTAATAACATAAGAAGTACTTAAATTTATTTCTACAAATTAAAAAAATAAACAAATTTAATTATTTTTTCTCTAAAATAACACAAGAAAATCCAAAAAAAATTTCTAATTAACAATATATCTTACAAAAAAGAGAAAAACCAAAAAAAAATCTAGCAAAATATAAATCCCAGCATTTCTCTTAATTTTCATTCTCATTTAAAAAACAAAACCTACACCAAAAATAAAAATAGAAAAAAGAATTCACATCCCGTATGAAAATATAAAATCCAGATATCCGCATCTCGTCGCAAAAAGAGAAAAAAAGAAAAAAGCAAGAGCAACGCAAGAATAAGAAAAAGGAGTGCAAGTGTGGGTGGCTATATAGAGAAAACGCGAAAGAATGAGAAGGAAGAAGAAGAAGAAGAAACGACTACTTTCTCGAATGTCGAGAAAGGAAGTTTATGGGTTGTCTCCTCCTTCGAAGCAGCACCACCAGCATATCTCGCCTCATACCCAACCCACCACCACCACCCACTCCTTTTCGACTATACTCATACATATATATACGAAAAATATATATATATATATATATATATATAACGAAAGCGCAGGCGCACAAAAGCAGAGCACATCACATACACATATATAACTTTGCATCTCTCCTTTTCTCTTGGGGTATAGAGAAAACGTCGTCCTTGGCTAGGTCGGGAAAACTTTACGATGCCGAAAATTTTCAGACACTTCCAAAAGATATAGCTCGACGACCCTGAGAGAGAGAAAGAAAGAAAGATAATGTCGTGTTCCAAAAATGAGGCCGCGTGGCTCTTTCGCTCTCTTTGCTTCCAACAAACTCGCTCTCTCGCGATAAAATAATATTAGCCCCTCGCACGTAATGAAAAAAAAAAAAAAATTAACTGGACATATATGCGTAAAGTGAAAGTAAGATTATATGGATGTTTGAGAATTGGTACGTGAATATTTAGTGGATGTATTAAATTTGTTTTTTTTTTATATACGAGTTTTTTTTTTCTTTTATAGTTTGCGAAGTGTTTGATAAAGTATGAGTTTTGACTTGTTGAGATTTTTGATATAATATTTTTGTGTATAGAAATATTTGTATATAAGAAATGAAGGTCGATTGACTAAATTTTAATTTGCTTTTCTTACTTGAGAAAGGAAAATGTATTATCGAGCTTGAATTTTCACCTTGACATTGTACGATGAGAGAGAGAGAGAGAGAAAGAAAGACTGGGTCAAAGCTTTTGCAACTTTCTGTAATTTGAATATCAAAGAATGGAATTACAATTTTCCAAGCAAAACCGTTTTGTGTTATGTAGAAAGAGATGCAAAGAGTTAATTTTCTCTCTTTGCTAGACGAATATAATTAAGACTTGAGTATGCTATTCGTATATAAGTGGTTGGGTATATGTAATGTGTTATGAAATCGCTTTCAATTTTTCGATGATATAAAAATAAGATTGAAAATATACAATTTTTTTTTTTAATGTACATTTTAAAATCTGAATACGATTTGATATGATAAAATAAATTAATTTTCTGTTGATAAAAGATAAAAAAAAAAAGAAAGGAAAATAATGAAAATACAGAAAGTAAACAAAAGAGGATGAAAGTTAATTGTGGGTTTTGATTTTTAATCAAAAATTAAGGGTAAATATAAAATGTATCATATTAAAAGAGAGTATATTTTTGTATTATTTGAATGTTTGTATATGCTGTTAACGATATTAAATGAAATATAATGAAAAAGAAGACCGGTAAATTCTGTTTTAATTTTATATCATCGAAAATCTGATATTTAACACAATCGTTATCGTATATTTTATTAACAAACTCGTATATACATACGTAATATAATTCCTGCAGTTTAATATCGTAGTTCAAAAATAAAAAAAAAAGAAAATTAAATTAAGACCTCACAAAATTCATGTTATCGATACGAAATTCAAAATTTCTTCGATTTACAAATCGAATATAACAATTATTCGTTACAACTTTGTTGCAGTTTATAAATACAACTTTATGCAGATCAAATATCCCAAACATAAACCATAATTACAACAAACTATAAATATCACCAACTTCCCAAGAAATTTCATCACAACGTAACACCTTACTAAATTCACACAAATCAAAACAGATCCTCAAAATAAAAAATCTCACACTAAATAGCAAAAAAATAAATAAATTCCTATATTACTTAACCACCATATATCAATCAATCTATCAACTCTATCGCTAAACTTATTCATCCTTCAAAATCTCCCATCACACATAAAAAATAAAAAATCCCACAACATCGAGCATTGAAAACTGCAAGTTTGCGAAAGACCACACGACGTGTTCAAGTCAGAAATAAACTATATATATAAAATATCCCGGACGTTTCTCTCCAAAGTTCTCCTTTTATTTCTCATCAGCAAAAAAAAAAAAAAAAATGTCTGAGAGTAAGTAGTTATATATGCCCTGTGTGGTGCGCGACGCGAGAAACATGTGGCAGTCAGCTGTGAGCCATTTTCTCGTGACGTTCATTGTTTCCCAACTTATCTGAGAGTTTGGTGCGGGTGGGAGAGTAAAAGAAGGAGAAGAAACTCGCGCAAGATTCAACGAATTTTTTTTTTCCCGGGACTTTATATTATATACATTATATGTACCACCACCTACTCATTTTATGTTTTCTTTCGATAATATGTTAGTATGTGACGATTGCGTATACTGCAGAGTTTGTTAATGTTATAAATAAAAAAAAAAATGGAATTGTATACTTGTTTTTTTTTTTTTAAATTATCACGAGTTGAAGCACTTAAGCGAATAGTGATAAGAAAAATAGTGGAAAGAAAAGGGAAGTGAGTTCTGTAATATATCGCGTTAGAATATCCATAAAATGCACACACTCTCTCTTGGTGATTTCAGAAAATCTCTTCTGGTTCTACACTTGCCAAACTTTAGTGTGTAAATGTACGACCAAGGAAAAAAACTTGCGAAGGCCAAAGTCTGTTGGACTATAATTTTCAGCAACCCCATCCAAACCCCTCCTATAAAAGAAGTCACATTTTTCTTATTTCTTTATTACAACCGAGACCGAGAAAAATTATCTCACTCTTCTATACAAACATATTAAAAGTTCGTTATTGGTCGCAGTCACAAATATTTTCTTTTATTACAAAGTTTTTTCTTTCTCTCTCTCAATTCATAAACGATTCTAAAAAGAAAAAAAAGTCGTACAAGCAAACGTCCTAATTATCGGCTAACGAACTTTATTATTTTTTTTTCTTCTTCTTCTCTCTTCTTTTTTAAACCCGCAATGTTGCGGATCAAGGTTAAGCGGCTCTAATTACAATTGTGCAGACGACGATGCTTATATACGTACATAGTAAATAGCATGAATATTATGTATATCTATGTATTCCAAACTCTCTTTACTCTCTCGCGCGCGCGCGCGCATCGCGGCATTTATATATCTCGTATATAAATGTGCAACGCGCGCGCCGCGCCCGAGATATACACTCTTATATACTACTCAATATTCTGTATATGTTTTCATAACATCCTATATAAATGAGTCTTTTTAATTTTTTGTTTTTTCTTCTCGGTAATGTATTATAGCTTTCGACTTCCACTTGCGAGGGAAGAGAAAAAAAAAACCGAGATAATGATGTAAACAAAGTTGACTGAACAGATGATATTTTGTGGGAGGATAATATTTTAGGGGAGAGAGTAAGAGGGAAGTGGTTTTTTTTTTGTTACAGCTGTTCGATTTTTTTTTTTCGTTTTGTTGTGGTTGTTGGGAGTTGCTTGTTTAATTGGAGTTCATTAACTTTTTGAGTTGTTTAAATATGTTTTATAGTTTACAAGTTATTTAATGTGTTTTATTTAGTTTTTTTTATAAACGTATGATTGTAATAAATTTGCATATGGTTTGCAAAGAAAAAGAAATTTTGTTTTCTTTTGAAAATATATATGTTGTGTATAAGAAAATATTAATTTTAAATAAATTTTAATATTTGGAAATCCAATTTTGGAAATAAAAAAGACAGAAATTAAACAGTAACACGTGTATAAACCTATTAATTACATAACTATTTTCAAAAGAATTAAGTAAACGAATGAAACAATTAGAAAAATATTATGCACAATCATAAAAATGTTATCAAACTCTAAAATTGTTTAATTCAAACAGTTTCAAGTTTTTTCAATGAAGATAATGGATAGAAAATTGTATAGATAAAATTTATAAATAGTATGAAACTATAATTAACAATGTATAAATTTTATCAAATCATTGTTTACATTACTTATAAACTTTAAAATAGTAATAAAACTATGAAAAAGAGATATCAAAATAATAATAAACTCACATTTTATAATGATGCTGCATGTGCTGGCCATAATCCATGGTCTGCTGTTGCATCTGTTGTTGTTGCTGTTGTTGTTGTTGCATCTGGTGATGAGTTTGCGGAGTGTCCATACTGGAAGCACCCAGCAAATTGGCGCTTTCCCTGAACAGCGTTGCCACCTGCATCCTGACTGCTCGACTCCAGAGGAGACTCTTCTTCCAAAAATAACAGGCTCACACTTAACAGTCACACTTTTAGAACTAACAATCACTGATTGGCCAAGTTGAACAAGGCCTACAACTCTATTCCTACTAGTCAAAACCACACTGTCTGACCCAAGAGTTCCTGGCGGACTCAGTAGAATCCACAGAACAGCTCACCGCTATGTCAGATAACTTGCACTGGCTGAATCAGCCAGGCAGTAGGTGTGTCACTCTGGCCTTTGCGCCAGCTGAAAGACACATCCTCTACTGGCATACACACATACACAAACACACGCACTCAATCACTAACTGTCCTGACACTTGGAGGCTTCACACCTTCTAGATGATATAAGAAAGAGTCCTTCGCAGAAGCAAGTCTAGAAAATCTGCTCCATTTTTTTCAACAATCAAATACTCAGCAGAGTCTTCAGCCTAGAATAAGCTGTATCTTCTTCAGCCTATCACAGGCAACAAGCTCCAAAATGAGCCACATGCTGAGCCCTCATACAAGAGCCTCTCTCTTTATCTCTTCTTTTTCTCTCGTCTGGCGTTATTCTGTTCTTCTGCAAAAAAGTCGACTCATCATTCTCAAGATCCGTCGGGTAGGGCACGTATATACACAAACTCACACACACACCACACCCGTGTACGGTTTTCCTATATCCAACACAAGTCACCAAACACACACGCGCACACACACCCACATACACCAAAGATAAAGAACAGCGGTGTTAATTTTCCTCCTCCTCGTCGTCGTCGTCCTCCACGTCGTCGTGGAGAAGACGAGAGTTGATGCCGGGTGGTCTATCGCGCACACGCGGACACCCGAAGGGGGGTTGGTGGAGGGGGAGGACAGGGGCTATTTCTCTACTTACCCCCTCCCCCACGACCGGTATATACAGCACACATATATAATACACACACAGACACACTGAGTGTATGTGTAACAACAATAAATATATATAGGCGTGGGTGTATATCTATATATCTATATATCCAAGCGGCTCGTCACGCGGACCGAAGAACCGCGAGAGAGAGAGAGAGAGAGAGAGAGAAAAGACTGCTGCTGCTACTGCGCGCGTTCTGGTCCGCCGTGTATTCCCTGCACGCACGCGTGAGCTCTCACACTCTCTTATACATGTATATATACTCGTTTTCCCCAAGGGGCCTATATATACTCCGGTTATATTAACGTTATACTACTGCTTGCTGCTCTTCTTTTTGCACCGACACACTCGCGATTATATTCCAGCTACTATATACCTTGCCGGCACTTTTTTTTCTTCTTCCACGACTCCGATTTTACTCTTTAACTTTATATATATTCTACTCACTATATATACTTTTTTTTTCTTCTCTTCTTTCTCGGCCTTCACTTCAACTTATATCCACGAGCTCAGTCACACTACGTTAACTCGAGTGCTCCAATTTAGCACACACATACACACACACTACGAGAGCAAGAGAGAGAAAGAACTGCTCCTTCTCGACTAAAGAAAATCACCAATCTACAAATAAACTATTTCTTCTTCTTCTGCTATTTGCAGATTGTAAAATCTAACACGCGCACATGCACACGCAGTGCATCACGCACGTAATCGTGCGCGGCTGCAGCGTCGTCGTCTTCGCGCCGGGGTTAACCTAGAGCGCGGCACCGGACTACACGGAGAGCGGCGGCGGCGGCACGGCACTGCAAGCTGCCGCGAGCGTCGTCGTCGTCGTCGTCGCGCTCTCTTGGCCCCTCTCTCTCTCGCTCACTCGTTTGCCCAACGCTCGGCCGCCTACGCCGCACCTCGGCTCTCTTCGTCTTTGCCGCGCGCTCTCCCCCGCCCCCTCACTCCTTCCTCAGCCACGTAGCCCCCCTTTTGCCCCAACCCCCCTGCTCTATTGCAGCCGCCTTACCGCTCGTTCGCGCCGTCAAGCCCCCCTCCCCCCCCCCTCAACCCGCCCTCAACCAACCAACCAACTCCATCGCGCTCACTCTCTCACCTCTCATTCTCCTTCTTCTTCTCTCTTTCTCTCCGGGCTGCGCGTTATCGGAGAGCCTCCCACCGACCCACCGTCGCACCACCTCTTCTCGTTCGTATCTCTCTTGTGCTCTCTCTCTCTCTTTCTCGCACCCACAAGCTTTTAGCTTGCAAATGCACTAGCTCCGTCTTCTTCTCGAGCCATGAGCGCCGGCGGGCGAGTTTTGCCCTTTTTCTATCGACGTGCCTGCCTGCCTGCCGCCGCCAAGCCGTGCACGTCGAGCTCCTCTCTTTCTCTCTTGCCCAACCAACCACTTATAACTATATATCTCTCATGCTCTCTTCTTCTTCTTCTTCTTCTCACTCTCTTTCTCTTCCTCTCATTCGTTGCCTTCTCTTCTGCACACTACACCGCTGCTGACGGCGTGTACGCGCCACGGGTAGACAGTGTTACGGCTGCCCCCCTTAACCCCTCAGCAGCCCCTCATCCACCCATACACCCCGACCTCTCTCTCTCTCTCTTTCTCTCGCTCGTCTGCTACACGACCTGTGCTGTGCTCTGTCTTTTTTTACCAGCGGGCGTTCAGCCAGCCGTACTACTTGTTCACTCTCTCTCTCTCTCTTCTTTCTCTCTTTCTTCCTCACCCACACGCAGCCTCGGTCGTCGTATCACTATCCTTCTCAGGCCACCGCTCTTGCTCCCCTCCCCTGCCCCTCCTTAGCCCCCTTATCGCACCCGACCCGCTCGTCTCTCCTCATCCCTCTGCCCCTGAGCCTGCATGTGCGTGACTCGGCTTCTTTCTCATTTCCCCTTGCCCCGTCTTTCCGACCGTTCACCGCCCCTTACCCCGCTACCCGGCTGTCCGTCTGTTTTATTTTCTTCTCCGTTTTGCACGCCCAGCCAGCCATTCCCCCTTGCTTACCGTCGCCCCCGCACCATGCCACTATATATCCGACCGCTGGCTCCCGTCTATCTCTCTCCTTACTAACACTACCCATCAGCCCCTCACTCTCTCTCTCACTCTCTTGCTCTCTCGCCCTCACTCACTCCCACCTCGTCTTTCTTAATCTTGCCCCGGGTAACTCTGTCCCTTTCCCTCTCTCGCTTATATATATATATATATATATATATATATATATATATATATACCCGGTGTGTTGCTGGCGGCGGCACTACTAGTAAGCCCCCCCCCCCCTCAAGCCCCCAACCCCAACCCACACCACTTATCACAGCCGGGACTTGCTGTCCTCCTCCTACGCTCGTGTCTCGGTCGTCACACGTATTACACGTGCTTGCATATACATATATACCCTCACACATATATAACCACCGCCCTCAAGTCTCCCACACGCCCTCACCAACAACCAACCTGTGCCCCTCTTTCTCTCAACCCCCCCCCCCCCCCCCCCCCCCCCCCCCCCCCCCCCCCCCCCCCCCCCCCCCCCCCCCCCCCCCCTCCTCCCTCCCCCCCCCCCCCCCCCCTCCCTGACTCTCCCTAGATTCCCTATACCTATATCTATAGTCTCGGGTGCCTGTGCACTGCACGCACCTCGTGCTCGCTGCTGTAGCTATATCACGCTACTACGGAGCGCGAAACGAACACAGGGCAAAGAGAGAAAATACCCTTCCTATATTATATACCTATATATTTTAATCCTCCGTCCTCTTCTCTCTATATACCTTCCTCAAACCCTTACCCCTCAACCTTCCTCATGACACCACCAAACCCGGGCGTCTCCCTTTGTTTACCTCGTCGTCTCTGTCGGCGATGCCTCGGCTGCAGCTAGTGTGTGCATGCACCCCGTCGAACCGGCATCAGCGCCACGGTGGCAACACGAATCGCCTCCTCGTGCAACACACACACACACACACACCCTGCTGCTGCTGCCCTCACCTACATGTGTATATAAATGTAGTAGCCTTCAGATTCAGCTATATAGCTTTCTAGCTCTCCTCGTCGTATTAGTCGTTGCTCGTGCGCGCGGCTGCACCCGCCGCACTCTATATATCTACCTTGCTCAGCTGCAGTTCTCTTGCGTGCAATGTGTGCTTCTACATACTGCAGCAGAGTATAGGTAGGTATACAGACCTATTGCACCATGCAATTCTCCTGCTGCACGCGTGACTCCTAATCCCCTCCAACCCACACTCACTCAGATTATATATAGAGACGAGTTATCGGTTAGATTTGAATTTCTACAGTGCGGGCCACGTTTAATCCACGCCGTCGCACGCGCTCCTCGCACATGCCTTTGATTTCCGAATAATCATCTGCGCTTGCGGTGTATATAAAGTGAGAAGAGGGGTGCGTTGATAAAGGAAGGGATGGTAGTTATAGGTATATGTAAGAGGGGAGGTCAAGCTGTAGGGCAACAATGAGAAAACGCGTTATAGACTCGCGGCAAACTTGATGACGGGTTGTGATAAGAATCGAAGCGCTGCTGCTGCTGCTGCAAATTGATTAGCATATTATCGCAGACTCGGTCATTCGGTCGTATGTAAAATATATAGATGTGTGCGTTCAAGGAATTACTTTTGCGAATTGTATGAAATTTAATTTGTATGTTTCTTTATTAATTGTTGTGAAAGAAATGGAGAGATTGTCTTTTTTATAACTATTTGTTATTGCAAAATTATCACTAGCTTACAATAGAATAAAAAAGATTGAAATGGATAAAATTTAAATATTAAAATAAAACACAATAAAAGATTAACAAAAAAAACCAAAAGTAAAAAAAAAAAGTATCATATAGTTAAACGAACTGAATATTATATACGAACAAAGTCACGCTGCGCTAATACGATGACGATTATGCACAAGCGATCCAGAGTATATCTAGTCTGTGTGGGTCACACACACATACAACACACGTCACGCGCACACGTAACACATTTGTGTGACAAAGCTCTGTGATGTTTTCCCGCTTCTCATATCGCATATATATATATTTACTCGTTACGCAAGTTTGTAAGAGAGTCGAGGTCATTCGTTGAAAGGTAGACAAGAGGTATACTTATATGTATAGTCAGGTTTGTGACACGTGCGGATCATATTTTTGGAGTTATGCTTAAAAGATATGTATAATTAATAATAACGAGTGTATGTGTGTATGTGATGGTCCACGTTTATTTCTTATAGTTGATGTTGACTTTTATTTTTTTCAACTTTCCACGTGGGCCTCGTATCAATTTCAATCGTTTATATGAAATCTGAGGTGTTTTGTGATTTTAAAGAAATTTGGAATGATTATAACTTGATAGTAAAGTTAGTATGTGACTTTATGTCATTTTTTTTTTTTTTTTTTTTTTTTTTTTTTTTTCTTTTTTTTTTTTTTAGTTGATTATGAAATAGAATTCTGTTACTTCGGATAACTTTATTTTCTCAATAATTTTACATACATATACTTTTATCGTACACATACATGTATAGGTATGTATAATACTCTCACATCATCCTGAAAACGAGTCGTCAGCGCCAGCTGGTCATGGCAGTCAGGATATCGCTTGCAAAAATACCCTCCTTTCAATGGAGAACAGCTGGTCGTCGTTGGTTCGACCTTCTTCAAAGTGCAGGCTGGGTAAAAGCAGCAGCAGCCGCAACAGCAGGACGGAACCGATTTATCTTACCTACACTCAAAGAACCGATCTTTTACATCTACCTATACCTACCTACTAATGTGAGCTCACGGAAATTAAAGAAGTAACTTGGATGAATATATGTGAGTTCTTCCTTTGTATATAGTGAGAACTTGATGTTTTTTTTTTCCTTAGCAACAAGAGATTATACATACTCTGTTTTTCAACAAACAAAATTTTTGCAACACAAAAAACAAAACAAAAAATATACAGAGTTTGCATCCCAAGTTAAACGAGCTTGCACATCTCGCAATCTTTTTATACTACTTTTGAAAAAAATAATAAAAGTAAGACGTATACACATCTACATGTATAAAGTTCTAGCATAATAGTATATATACCAAGGCCTTTCAAAAACATACATACACACCTGACAACGCTTGAAGGATCACTTACATATACGCTTCTCTTCTCTTCAAGCCATCTTCTTCTTCTTCTTCTTGCGGAAGGTTGAAGGTAGTAGTATAGTATTATAGTATAGTGAGAGAACTCGTCGCTTGTTATTTCTCGCTCGCGCATCTCTCTTTCTCTCTCTCTCTCTCTCGTTATCGTTACTTCTCCACCTTGCGCACAACCAACCCCTCCTCTCTATACATACTTTTTTTTTTACTTACCTCCAACCCCTCCTTATTTCTCTTCTCTACTACTTCTACCCTGACAATTTACTTCTTTTCTAGGGTCGCTTCCTTTTCATCCACATCCACCTCCTCTTTTCTCTTCTTTTCTTATCCCACATGCTTGCGCGCCTCGTAATTACGACCGTGGGTCCTTTCATATATAGCTGACCTGACACCCTCTATACACCCTTATACTTTACTTATATTCTGCACAACTACTACTTCGTCTTATCAGTCTTACTCACTCTTTCTCTCTTTTTTTCTTTTTGACCCCTATTTTAACTTGCTACATACATACTTGGTTTTTTTATGTGTGTGTGTGTTTTTTTTTTTTTTGGTAAATTGCTCTGAATATTTTTGCTATATAGCAAACTACGCAAGTATTGAAAGTCATGAAATTATCTGCTTTGAAATGACGTTTTCATTAACTAGTGTGACCTGAAATCATTATATACAAATTAATAAAAAAAAGTTATATTTTCGTCTAGGTCGAGGATACATTCATGAAATTGTATACCTTTTTTTTGTAATTAACGTATCATTTATATATTCTTCTCGTTCTCATTCAAAAAATAAAGCCGAAATCACGTATGTAACTTAAAAATCGAACTCTATATAGGTACTCTAATCCAAGAGCTTTTCAATATCCACGACAAATCATAATTAAAAATTAAAAAAAAAAAAATCGTCACTAAATTTTAACAAAGTTTTTTAACTTTTTTAGTCCACGTTACTATTTTAACGAAGTATAGAAGAAAATAAAACTTATATACCATATAAATCACCAAAAATTAAAAAAAATCTAAACTCGTTTAACGATATCCTGCCTATCTTACTCCCCAATATATTCCTTTAATTTTCAAAACGACACGTACACTCCCAAAAATCTACACCGAACAATTCCAACAAAAAAAAAATCTCTTCTACAAAAAAATTATTTTTCACAAAAAAATCCATATCTCCAATAATTTATCCTATCTCCAACCAATATAACACACATCCTCATCATCTTCATCATCTACACACATATACACATATAAACCTCAGCTATACCGATCTTCTCAGTACTCTAGCATCAGCAGCAGGGACGATGATAGCAAACAGAATAAGAGAGCCAGACCAGCAGCAGCAACCACGTCGTCGTCGTCGTCGTCAAGTCCAAGCTTCGTATGTTTGCCTCGCATAAATACCCACCTCACTTGGTTGAACGTGAGGAAAGGAGGAAGAGAAGTGAAGGGGTATAGGATTGCACGACGACGACGACGACGACGACTACTACGACGAAGTCGACCCTACAGAACCCAGTAGTTCATGCGTGCTCGTTTCTCTGCTGTATATATAGGTATATATATATATGAATATATAGATGCTGTACAGCTCAAGCCTTCGTGGCTCTCCGCTATATATGCTCTCTCGAGTTCCTCTTATACACTCCTGACGAGTGAGTGAGAGAGAGAGAGAGAGAGAGAGAGAGAGAGAGAGAGAGAGAAGAGAGGAGAGATGAGAGGGACGTAGGGGTAAAGAGAGAGGAGAGAGAGAGAGAGAGAGAAGTCGAGTGGGTGGCTGCGGGCGTAAAAGAGAACCCGGAGCTCTCTCTTCTCTCTCATGCGACTCGCTGCGCATATATACATATACTATACTACTGTATGTATATATATATCTATATATACTGCAGTCACACTGGTGTACTTTTTTCTTTTTTTTTTTACAGGGAAGCTGAGTAGAGCTCTTATGTATGTATATATGTATATATGGTATACCTGTATATACGGAAATGGCGCTTGTATAGAACGTGAAGTTAAAGAAACTGAGATCAGAAGTTTTTTTACTTCGTAGATATAAATTATAAAATGTTAAAAAATTGTTTATAATGTTTCTTATTTATTTATTTGATTTGAATGAATTTGATAGTCATTTATAGATAATCAAAAAATTTTGTGACTTACGGAATAAGACACGTGATCAATAATCAAAAAAAGAAGAAAAAAAATTAAGATTTTAATTGGAATAACATTTGTTTAATATTTACATTAAGCTGTGTCAAATGATTATACAATACTTTAAATTGTTTTCGTAAACACAATATTTGTATTTTAATAGAATAGTACAAATTAAGAGCTTTGAATGGCTATGTGCGTAACGCGTCAGTTTCGGAATCCATAGGTCGTGGGTTCGATTCTCGGCGTATGTCGTTCTAAACATCTAGCTGAAATACGCTCGATAGAGTGTCAAAAAAGATCTTACGTGATTCACTAATAATTCTGTCCTTACACACATTTTTTTTTATCCTACGTACATGATGCATGTATTAGAAATTTTTTTTAATATATCAAAATGTGAATCTGTCAATCAATAATAAGTCAAAAAATAAGCAGGTAAATTAAACATGGAGTAATTGGGGGTGTGAAAAGTTGTAGCATCATTATGTTGACACAGGAATTATGAATTCCTATCAAAGCTCACGACCCCGATAAGAATATCAATATCTTATAACGCCTTTATGATCACAGATCGTGTAAATATAAAATAATTGTATATACCAAACCTTTAAAGAATTTTAGTTTTTAATCGTACCTATTTAAGATAATTTATAATTCTTCAACCATCAAATTATTAAAACTTTTGACATTCAAAAATTGCATTGACATCATACTTAAAACGATTCACTAACCTACATACACAATTTTAAAGCACAACCCTCATTAATCATTCCTTACACAAAAAAATCACTATGAAAACTAAAACACAGTACCACACATTCTTAAAACCCACCCACATAATAAAAAACGCGAAATAAAAAAAAAAAGAAATAAAAAAAGGAAAAAAGAAACTTTCCCTCTTTTTCTCTCTCTCTCTTGGTCACGGATTTTTTCACACGACTTCTACTCAAGCCAAGATTTAACGGCAAAGTTTTGACGAGGGAGGTGGAGAAGAAGAAGAAGAAAGTAAGTAGTAGGGGGTAGCAAATACTTTCGTACGAGTTTGGTCTCGAAGCAGTAGGTACGGCCAAAAGAGAGTAAAAGAGAGTAAGAGAGAGAGAGAGAGAGAGAGAGTGATATAGAGTCGAGAGAAGTTTTTAGTGGCGTTTTCATTAACCCAGAACTTGCAACCGCGACCGGGCAAAAGCCGTTCCTCTTTCTCTACTACTACTACTACTACTACTACCTACTTTCTGTAGTACTCAATGAAATATTTGTGTCTGTGTGTATGTAGGTGTATAAGAGAGAAAGAAAAGAAGCGAGATGAAAGTATTATGTGTGTTCATGAACTTTCAGGGCGCGTCGTCGTTTTATATACTGAGAGATTCATAAAAGCTTTGCTCTTTATATTTCTTTTTGGCTTGGTTATTCGTAATCTGTTACGATTGTTGCGCTTTTCAATTATAAACACTTGATTTAATTGATAGAGCGTTAATTTTTGAGAATAGATTTACATTGTATTATCTTAATTTTTGTAAATTATTAAATAGGTAAGTAGGTAATAAATATATAAATAAAATTATCCATCGTAAAAATTAATTATGTAAAAAGAGCTTGCAGATAACTCTACATAGTCTTTATACTACTAACCAATATACATTATACAAACCACAAATAATCACATAATCTATTCTCAATATATAATTTATTCCCTCAATCATACACACATGTACAAATAAACTTACTTCTTGTAGAAAACCACTAAAATTAACCCTATACATAATTTTTCAATAATAAAGCTCGAAACATCTAATACAAGCTTTTCACCAAAAGCACCCCTATACACTTACACATATTAAGATTCTAGCAAAGAACAAACTTCTAAATCCTCAATCGTCCAATCTTAGTTCTAAAATTCGTCATATACACACATGTATAATATCACTGCAAGCTCTCGCAAGCTCATCTATCCACGTACCTCTATACATCGCGCCTATACACGCACATACACTCTCTAGCGCATATTTTAAATTCCACGTAGATAACGTAGAGTCTAACGAACTGCACCCTTTCTCCTCTGTCGTCATCATCAAGCTTTTAGATTAAAGGACACCCAGAGCTTATTAACACCGTCATATAGTTTTACACTACACGTTTTTTTGGTTTAGATTGAAACTAATTTTTTCGATATACAATCAGGTGAATATGTATGTCTCTTTCTGTGCATTTGATATATGTACCTGTACACCTTCTGTATTCGGTTAGGTATTTGAGTCACGTATATTGAAGTTATATGTATAGATATGTATAGTGAGGATTGACTTACACGTTGCAATGATATATAGGTATAGCTTTAGTATAAGCTTTGTGTGTTATATATTTTTCGATTGTGTGTAAAGGCAGTGTACCTATGTATGGGTATGAGACTCTGTGTGATGTGATCGCGAAAAAGCTTGGTATTGAGTTAGACAGTATGCTATATGATATAGATATGTAATTTTGAGTGGGTGAGCTTTTTTTACCGCAGGAGTTGGATATGTGAAAGCCAAAAAAAAAGATTGTAATTTTATGTTTTTATTTATTTGGAATTATTGTAGTGAAGAAGATGGTTCTTAGCAAATGTTTTTGATTAATGAAGTTATAGTTACTTGATTTTCAACTTATTTTTTAAATAAAAAAAAAAGGTATAAATTTGAGAAAGACAGGCATACTCCAGAACTAAACGAATCCATGTGTTTCGATCTTATATCCCAAAAATTCACACACATACCTATATATGTTCTCAAAGTCACAGATGTCCTACGCATACATAAATATACCTATATATTCTTCAAAGCAAACGTCCAAACATCTGATCAGCTTACTTTTTTTTCTCTATCTCTATCTTTCTCTCTCAACCACCCCATGGCCCATACCATCCAGTACATAATATCGAACGCCCAAAGGGCGAAGTAGGTATATCTATATATATACGAGAAATGTAGTCAGACGACGCAAAGAGACAGGAGAAGAGAGAAAGAGATAAAAAAATAAAGAAGAGGAAAGACAATTCGACTTGTAGATGTATGTCTATATGTGTATGTATGTCCCTGGTGTGCTTGCGCGCTTGTTCGTCCTCTCGGGGGGCCTCTTCTGTTCGTGAAGACTCCCTATTCCCTACATCCCTTTCTCTCTTTCTCTCTCGTCTTCCTCTAGCATTTATCTCTTTCTCTTTCTTTTGGGTGAAGAGGAGGATATGTCGTTATCCGTACAACCATACTATACTATATATAGGTATATCAACGTTATCGTCGTTGCTTTTACCGCCCTTTTGCGCTAGCGCCTGCGTCTGACTTTAGAAAAGGGACACGTACATATACGTATATAGATATATTATACTAGATGCAATGTATATAACTCCTCAGCTAGTGGTTTTTGACCGAAACCTTAGGTTCCTAAAGTATATACACTATTATATATAAGAAAAATCCATGAGAGATTTTCGACTGAATAAAGTTTCAAGTTTTAGTAAAAAAAAAAGTGTGTCACTGAGAAGAAGAGAGCAGGAGAGCTTGAAATTTTATATCTTACACATGATCGTGTTGTACCCCTTTATTTTTTTTTTTTATATATAGATACTTTTTATACTCCCTTTGGTGTATATAGAATGAAGAAACTTTGGGGAATAAGTAAGATATGTTTTGTTAACTAAGCGTGAACGAAATGGAATATTATCTACTTTTCTGCAAGTATATAGCTTTTAATGTAAAATATAGGGTGTGTATAGGATATATAGATCAGATATTATTCTATATATACTGATAGAATAATAAACAGCCACTTTTTAATTTATATTTGATATATTTAACTTGATAAATAATAATAATCCTCTTGGACTATTGTTAAATTGGTTATATTATCTAAAAGCTTACGCATGTGTGGATTGCTTGCTACTGGTTTTAAGTATACTTGTAATCTGTTATCTTTGCGAATATATATAGATTATGCTAATGGGTTTTGGTTATAGGTATATCGTAAATGGTATGTATATCGTGATAGAACGCCCACCTTTATATAACTACTATACATTCAATTCTAAATTGTTTCGCTTTTGATTTGGAGACAATGAGACGTTTGATAGTTTATGTTATTGTGATTATGATTTCTTAATCGTTGGAAAAAGTCATATATTTTTAATAATAGGATTTCTTTACATTACTATATCGATTAATAATAGTTTTTTATCTATCAATGTTTAAATTATTGGAATGGTAAATAAATAAAAATTAAAAAATACAATAGTATTACGAAAAAATTAATAGCAATTATAGTCGCAAGCTCATCGCAAGCTCAAAATTTTTATTATAAATACTATACCACCTTTATCATCACGCACATAAATATACTTTTTCTTATTTTTTTCTCACCGCAATTTCAATCTACTATAGTCTAATAATGAATAAAAAAAAAGACAAAAAACATTTATCCAAAAAAAATTAAAGTTTAATTAAGTTGTTTGTACATCAGAAAAGCTCTCTTGAAACACGTTACATGAACACAAGAGTCTTTGTGAAAAAAATGATTTTCCGCATACTCGACCATCCGCGATAGGCCAAGAAAAAGAGAAAGAAAGAACGAAAAAAAATAGTGAATAAGCCTCAAGAAAAAAAAATAAATAAAAAAAGAAGTTGAGGTGGTAGGGCAAAAGAGGAACGAAGCCCATAAGCAAAACAGAACAAAGAAATAAAAGCGAGGGCTAGGGTGTATATAGGTATGCATGTTGTGTATATATATACATATATGTATATGAAGAAGAATCAAGCAAAAAGAAGCTTATGGTAAGAGAGAGTCAATGTGCAGAGTAGAATAAGAAAAGAAAAAAGCATAGAGGATAGGTATATATATTGTATGTATGTATGTATGTACGTAAGGGCGAAGTAAAAGAAAGATGGTAGAAGAAAGAAAGGTAAGAGAAGAGAAGAAGAGAGAAAGAAAAGAAAAAAAGAAGAGAAGCGGAGGAGGATAAGAATGTGTTGGCAAAAAGAAGAAAATAAGAAAAAGAAAGAAAGAGAAAAAAGATACGACGAAGAGGACTGAAAGGGCAAGAAGGATGAAGGTATGAGTATAGAGGGAGAGAGAGTAAAGTCAGAGGTATAGAAAGAAAGAAAAAAAAAGAAGAAAAAGAAAGAAATAAGAGAACCCGTCGTATAGGAGGAAGAGGGTAAAGAAAGGAGTGAGGTGAACAATAAGCCCAAAAAAAAAAACTTCCTTCGTTCGTGCAAGAGAAAGAGAGAAAGAAAGAGTATAGTAGACGAAGAGGGAAGTATATATAGACTTGGAGTTCGTGATGGGAGAGACGAAGAAGGGGGGTGGAAAAAGGGGGGGAAGGTAAGAGCTTGAGGGGTCGCATATAAGAGTGGTCGTGTGGGAGGAGGAGGAGGTGGAGGATGAGGTTGAGAAGGCGAATTAGCGAGAGACGAGTCTACGTGTATGTATGTATGTATGTATGTATGTATGTATGCGTGGAGTGAGTGCGTGTAGATTTTATGTATGTATGTATGTAGGGAAGATTGTGTACGGAAGTAAATGTAGGATGGAAGTATTAGATGGAGGGTTGTTGTGTATAGGTATAGGATATGTGACTTTTTTTGGGGGGGAGAGGGGATAAATAGATATGTGAGCTTGCGATTTGATGTTGTATGGTATAAAAAGTTTTTTGGGGTAATTTTTGTGTTAGATGGATGCATATAATTGTGGGTGTAATAATATATTTAACTTTTGTTTTTTTTAATTTTTGTTTAGTTTTACGTTGAAAAAATGTTATTATTTTTATGAAGTATCTTAGAATAAATACTGATTTGTTGATATTTGATATGATTAAAGATATTTTACAAGCTGAATATAAGTTGGTAAGACTTGTAATGACTTAGTTGGTTGAGTGTCGGTTTTGAAATCTACAGATCGTAGGTTCAATTCTCGAGGACTGAGTTATATTGCACGATTTACGAATAGCCAAAATACGCATCTTAACAAATGTGTCAAAAAAGGCTTTAAAAATATGCAAAGTATTTATTGTAGAAGATTTTGTGAAAATTATTTTTTTATGAAATAAAATATATTTTTGTTTAATAGAAACAACAAAATGTGTTTAATGCAAGAAAAAAAAATTTGTATCATTGACCCTACATTTTTTATTAACAGATATTTTTTTAACATCCTTTATACAACTATACGAAAAAACTGTGCGAATCTAGAAGTACTTTGCAAAATATAGTTTTATCCTAAGCTTATTCTTCACCTCTTTTTTACCTCTGTTCTTTTAGATGTTTTCGTAAATATATGCATGTATATACTCTCTATACATAGAGTGGTCCAAGAAAATGCTAAAGGTAAAAAATATACTTTGCAGTGATTTTAACATACTTGGTATGAATAAAATCATTAATTGGTATTTAAATTTTTTTTTTTTTAAATTTTGTAATTTTAAAAGAACAGTAAGAAAGATTTAAAAACTGTGTCATTAAGAAGAAGAATAAAGTTTAAGTTTCAAGAATTTCACAAAGACTAAAAATATTATCTTGAAGTTAAAATTTTTTTAAACTGAATTTAAACTAACAAGAAAAGTGCATCCTTCGAAAATAGATTTTAACCAGACTTTTAAAAAGATTTTTTGAGTTTTGAAAATTGAAGACTGTGGTTACAGTCTTCTTTCATCAACTTTGCGTTATTGAATATGAACGGTTGTCATAAAAAATTTTTTGGATAAAAGTTTGTGATTTAAACTATTTCAACATCAATTTTTTTTATTCGTGTAAGAAAATGTAAGAATGATTGATTTTTTTAATTCGTAAAGTTAAACATTTTAAAGAGAAATTATGTCAAATCATTGCTGTATATCGTAATGTTTTTATATTATGTTCAGATTCATTTTTACAGCAAAAAAAATTATTTAAAAACTAGAAACGTTAGTTATAATTTTAATTGCAAAAATTTTTTCAAATATCCTATACACGTGGGTCAGTTCTTGTCAGTTGTAAAAAATGTGCAAATGAAATGCGTAAGACTGCGTTAAATTTAAAAATATCTAAAAAGTAGTGAGAAATTATAAATATAATTTTGAGTTTTTCGAATTCATGAAATAAATGTATACTTATAACAAGAATTTTATTTTTTTATAATTAATGCATTTAAAATAAAATAATTTTTCAATTAAAGTAATGAGTACAGTTAATTTTCAATTATTACATTTTAGTTATAACAAACATATATCTATAAATATTCAAAACATATCTCAATAAAGTGTCCAATCAAATAATTGAAATCATAAAACAATTTTAAAATATTCAAAAGTTAATAAAACATTTTATCAAACTACATTAAAAATTATTGTAAAATTTGGGAAAAAAATTGTTTTTTTTTTTTATTTTGTCGTAAATTTTATGTAACGTGTCATAAAATAAGTCTATAAATAATTTTTTTAAAGTTCCTGTCAATCTTTGTTAAATAACTCGTTTATCAAATTCAAATAAACTTTATTATTCATTAATTTACGCACTACAAAATATCTAAAACAGTTCATTTTTTAGCAAATATAAAAACCAAAAAATAAAATATAAAAAATTCTCATTTAAATCTCCTTCTAAATTTACCAATTCCAACCATCAAAACCCCATAAAAAATTTACAATTCAATAATTTAACTTTCCAACACCATAAAAAAAACCCAAAAAACCCACTAAAATTAAAATTTTTACTATTCATAAAACATCAAACAGTACCTATACCCATATAAAATCGATTTTTTCTCTTTTTTCAATCCTCCAAAAAAGTCAACAAAATTTTGGCTAAATTCGCATTCTATATATATATCCAGGTGTGTGTGCGCATAAACGTGTGCGCGCTCAGTAAAACCTGCCATCCTCTCGAAAAAAGGGGGGGGGAGGTAAAAAAAGGGGAAAACCACCCACACATACATTCACATACATACACATATATACTCTCATATAACCAGTATGTGTTCATCTCTCTTTCTCGCATCCAACGAAGCTGGAGCTTTCAGAAAAATCAATAAAATACAAGAAAAGCGCGTGGCCTGCGCATACGGCAACATCCCGGACTAGCTATTTTTCCTCATCCTTTTTCTCATTTTTTTTTTTTTTTTTTTTTATATTAGCTTCCCCTTTTCCCAATTTTGTGACTGCCTACTAATCTTCTTTTCTCTTAGATCATTTGTACAGTTGAACTTGGGGTTCTATGAGTGTGGAAACTTTGCTGGACGATTTTATCCGCTGGGAAAAATTTGCGCGCAACTGTTGGAAGGACTAGGGACTTTTTTGTGGGAAAACTGGTAGTTCTGCTAAGTGGGTGAATTTTGCAATCTTTTTTTTTCTTTTTTTAATTTAAGAGAGGAATGCAAGGGTTATTCGATGAGCTTTTACATGGTATAGGTACTTGAATATAATATATGATTGAAAGCTTTAATAATAAACCAATTAGTAATAACGAATTTATGTATAAGGGGGGGATATAAATGATTTGAGAGAACTTTTGTTTCGAGTATTATGTATCTCTTCCCCACGTCATGCTCAACGTCATTGATTAAAAATTCATCAATTTAGGAATGAAGAGAGAAAAAGAGAGGATTGGTAAAAAATTTCATTAAATAAAAAATTCAATTTTCTTCTTCAACTACTCTTATTAATTAATATCAATTAAATTATAAATCACGTGTATATATACGCTTACGTTATAAATTTTATATAATCTATAATTAAAAAAACAGAGGATTTCATACAAAATAAGCCAGTAATTAAAAAAATTTTATTTTTTTCATATTCATTTTTTGGGATAAAATAAAATACGATGATGGAATATACAAATATCAATAAAATGTCGTATTTTATTTAAGTATAAAATACAAAAATTTTCTGTTGATTAAAAAGTCTTTTATATATATTTAACAATATGAATTGTAAATTTATATAATAAACAAAAGCTTTATATATATACAAAATTTCATTTTTGAATATAATTATCATCAGCTCAAAAACAGCTTTGTTACTTTATTAACAAATTTTCATTAATTTTCAAACAAACCTTTTTTACATATTGTATATAAATAAAGCTTTTCTTTTGTCAATATGTTACATAATGAAAATCATCATCATCTAAACTAAAAATCATGTAAATATTACATGGTCAATAACCGTTACAAAATTCAGAACACCTTTTCAAATTTTAAATTCATATAAAAATAAAAAAAATTGTATTTTAAACAAAAAATTTTAATATTCAAACCCCACAAAAACCTAAATCGAAAATAACTAATCACACAATATCGCACAACACGAGGCAGAATATAGTCTACTACAAGATCGAACATTCATAATACATAAAGCTTGCAAGCTAGAAACGTTCGACAAGCTGTCTAGCCCGTCTTGTCTCGTATATATACACCTACATATACGTCGCGGTCGTTAAAAGTGCGAGCGGAAAATATATATGCCAAACGTTAGCGGTCGGAAGTAGATTGTATAGGGGAGTATTCAGTATGTATTGATGCGTTTTTTTTTCTTTGACGAGTGTAGGAATGAATTATGAAGGGGATGGTTTGATGGTCGTTGATCGTTTTGTTGTAAGAAAATATAGAGATGCTTATAAAGCGATGATTTTTAGTGAAAAGTTAGAAAAAAAGGAATGTTTTGGATAGAATTTAATTTTCAAGC
This sequence comes from Leptomastidea abnormis, assembly GCA_030522805.1. Classification (NCBI taxonomy): domain Eukaryota; kingdom Metazoa; phylum Arthropoda; class Insecta; order Hymenoptera; family Encyrtidae; genus Leptomastidea; species Leptomastidea abnormis. Next base: position 33,269 of record JAPYZE010001862.1, read on the forward strand.
GTGTAAATAAATCTTAGATAAAACAGTTGATTTTGCATCATAAGTTTTTGTATATCGACAAGCTGTCAAAAATTTAAAATTTCCTGGTCGATAATCAGTACAAGCAGATTATACATGCACTATCGAAAAAAATTTTTAGTATTTTACCGAGATACATTTATCCGTATAGCTTGATATATAACGTAGATTTTAAGGGGTATATGTAAAAAAGCTCATCTTCGAGGTCAGCTATATACTTTTTAACTTTACAGCTGTTTCTTTTTCTTTTCTTTTTTTTCTCATCTGTTTTTCGTTTGACTTTGAACTGCACAATTTTATGTTGTAGACTGTTTTGATGTATTTTTAATGATATACCTATAAGTTCTGAAAATAGATGACTTTTGTAATTTTCAATTACAAGTGCAATTTCCTTCTTTTTTTATACATCATCAAATAATTAAAGACCTTATTAAATGATTTAAGAAAAAAAGCTTTAAATTTAAAATATTTCTAAATACACATCAATCAAACTCAATATACTTATCCCTATATCATTTTTTCCTTTAAACCTCATACCACCACAAAATTCATTTTCAGTCTCCTACAACATCATAAAAAACCAATCCAAAAAAAAAAAAAAAAATTAAAAAAAAACCTTACACAAAAAAAAGCTGCATACACGCGCGCGCGCAGAGCTTGAAACTCCGCAAACACAAGTCGGTTGAGTCACGCGCTCACGCGAGGGAGCCAGGCACCGGTGTACATGCTATATAAACCCGTAGCGCTTTGCAAAAATCGATGTGTACGGCGTTATGTAGCAACCCTGTATATATACAGATACATATACCTCTATATAACATACACAGGATAATATATCCCAGTTGCGCAGTACCCGCGCTTTTGACCCGCTTTTTTTTTGCGCTCGCGCGCTACAGTAAATCTCACACTGTATAGCTCTTTTTTGACCATGCGCAATACGCGTTCTTTCACTATATACACCCTATATATAAGTATATACCTACCCATCCTTTTTTTTTTCTCTATACACATCTCTCGATCCTTGCTGTATACCTAACACTCGCACCGTTGGACCGAAAGATACGAGAGAGAGAGAGAAAGAGAAAAAAAAGAGAGGTATACCTATATAGGGGGATCCAAACTCGTGTGCGACTTTGATTTCGGCTCGGATTTCAAGCGGGCAAGATCGATCCTATACTATATACTATACTGCTTTGGGATAGATAGAGAGAGAGAGAGAGAGATCCAATCGCTCCGATCATCTATACTCATCCCCCCTTTTTTATCTTCCTATACTTTTCCCCAGTATATACGCGAGAGAGAGGTTCACTTCTCTTCCGGATAGGTACATACATACATACATACATACATACGTGTATGTGAGCAAGCAAGCCAAAATGTATCTTCTCTCTCATCTTTTTTTTTTTTTTTTTTAAGCTTGAGTGTGAGAGAAAGCTTGGCGTGTGAGAAGAGATGCCAGTGAGCTTTGGCTGACGTTATAACATACCTGTTCTATAGAATAAAAGAAAAAAAAATTTTTTTGGGGGTATTGCGATGGGTAATTTTTTTATTTTTGTTTTTTTATTTGTGAGAAGAGGGGTTTTTTTGTTAATCCGCGTTTGGATTGATCGTTGATGTTTGGATAATTTTTTTTTGAGGAGTAGAAAAAAAAGGAGATTGGATGCTTTTGATGAGACTTAGATGATGATGTTGTACTTGCGATTTTTTTAGATAAGGGATGGTTTATGTGAGCTTTTTTGAAAAATGTTGATTATGTGTTATATTGGTAACTAATTGATTTGTTTGAATTTATATAATTTTTTTACAGATTCATATAAACAAGAGTTTAAATTTAAAAGTCCGTAAAAAAAGCTCCATTTAAAATATTTACATTATAACTTACCGACTGAAGGAGCTTGCAGTAAGCTCTGTCGGTAGATAATATATTTTAAAAAAACGTAAATTCTCTTTTTATAATAAATGACTTTCCAAAAAGTATTTTTTTTTTTTTTTGTAACATAAGAAATGTAACACTAATTAAACTAACTATTTTAAACGTAACAAATTCAATCTTAAACAAATTAATATACTATCACATCACAAATAAACGATAAAACAATAATTAAATAATTGAACTCTTTAATAACACTGTAAATTTAATATCACAAACTATGTATGCAATCTCACATAAAATAAATTAAAACAAATCAACAACCATCTATATAATCTCACACGCAAAAAGAAAACCATATAACATCTCATATAATTTTCAATAAAAAGCAAAAAAAACGCAAAAAAAAGAAAAATAATTAAAATCAAATAAATAAACCCAAGCAAAGAAAAGTTAATCGCTTTAATAACTAGTTACAAGACACCCATATAGCTACCGTATACTTTTAATAGAGCTATTAGCGGTTTTATTATTCCCCTTCTTACCTATTTAATTTTTTTTTTATTTTGTATTCGGTAACGACTTAATAATTGTCCTCTTTACTTATATATACTGCTTGCTTGCTTACACTTGATTTTCCTTTTACTCTCTTTCTCTCTTACTCGAGAGATCGTATCATTATATAAATATTCACGCTTTAAGATCGTGAAAATTTAATTTATCTATAATATCCTATATATAAGTACCAACGATAGAAAGTCGATAAGGTATTAGCGAGAGTATAATATATAAGCGCTGGAGTGTAATACACATTTATCATGTATCGTAATGCGATAATAACAGTAGTATGACTTATATTTAAACCGCGGGACCTCCTACTGTAAAACCTATTAACTGTATACATTTTTATGATCCAAATTATTTTTTTTTGTCTGGATCGTGTTTACATACATATATTTGAATACTCGTGCATCCTAATTTTTCTTTTATTTTATTTTTTTTCAAAATTTTAATGTTTTCAATTTAAAAAAAAAAACAAAAAATAAAAAGACCATTCGAACATTTTTATTTTGGTATCAAACTCAAAATTTCTAGCAGCCACTATATATCCTCCTTTTCATCCGTTCTCTACTTCTCTCTCCTTGCCTACATTCTTCGTTCTCTATCCTCTCACTCTTCTACAAAATTCTCTCTCTTCCTCTCTCTCTCTCTCTCTCTCTCTCTCTCGGATACACTCGATTCGTAACCTTGGAAACCTGTTCTCCCCGTGAAAAATCAATAATTTGCCGGTACGGAAGATCTAACCGACTCTCTCTCTCTCTCTCCTCTCTCATCTCTTACCTATCTATCCTCTTTTTCCCCCTTTGCCTACCTCTTACTCTTTTTCTAGTTTCCTATACTACTCTAGCATCTGAACGTTTAGAACGTAGCGTTCGAATTTTTTGAAAAAATAGGAAGAAAAAAAAACTAATGCAGCTGTCAACTTATGTTACTTGAAGTACTAACGTTTTTTTTCTCAGATTTATATATCTCATTGCCAAGTGTCATGAAGCACCTGGTGATGTCTGATTTTTCTCTTTTCAATTTTTACCTTTACTTATTTTTTTTTTATATATTTTTTTTAAAAAAAAAAGTAACAGCTAATGCGGGAGCTTCCGGGTGCGAATATCGGTTTATATGATGAAGCTTTCAAGGGATATTCGCTTAATGAGTTTTGAAAAAAATCTCTCAGTGAAAATTTTTGAAAGAGCGCGTTAACTTTATAACTTTGATTTTTTTTTTTTTTCATTATCTTGGACATTTTATGATTTAATGAACGTTAAAATGTGGGTCCTTTGGAAAATCTGTTAAATATTACAGGTTCATTATGAAATTTTTAATGATTATAAAATGAGTAATAATAGAAGGGATTTGTTTGATCATATTTTTGTTAACTCTTTTATGTGTAAACATTTTAAAATTAAAGTTTGTTTTTTATATAATTTTAATGCTGGTTAATTTATACATATAAAGAATTAATAGCAAGTTCGATTGTCACTCTATTACCTTAAATACTTATTTAAATAAAGTAAAGATTATGAGTGAACATTACATGTTCGTAAAATATTTTCTAAACTTTAACTCGTAAGTATTTCTAATATTTATAAAAAAACAACAAATCAAATTTAAAATCGAACAATTGTTTGGTGTTCTATTAACCGTTTTTTTTTCAAATTCATGTTTAATACGTTTACCAAAGTTATACACTAATACCTAACTTTTCTTAACAGCTTTCTATTTTTATAAATTATTATATGATATCACAATAATAAAATCATAATCATATAAATAATATAGTAAAAAAGCAATTTTAAAAAATTCTTACCCATTAGTCTTCTAATAAATCCACAATATCACTCAACGATTATAATTCTCAACATTCTCTGGAGATAACTATTTCACAATCACTACACACACTCACATTGCCTCTTCAAAAAACACTTTTTACTCAGAACAGTCTGAACACAGTAAAAAAAAAAGAAGAAGAAGCGAGAAATCAAATGTAAACAAACCTCAGTACGTTACTAATGCGAACTGTATAGTATACCTATATATATATACCTGCCGAACGGCCCATACGCTCGATTCTCCAAACTATATCTATAGGTATGTATCACTTTTTTGCTCCGGCGAAATTCAGCAGGGCAAGCCATCAGCGCGTCTTCCGCGGATTTTTCCCCCTGCCACCGCTTCACAGCAGGCTACTCCGTAACAAAGTGTCGTGATGCTCTTGTTTCTTTTTTTTTTCATTCTTTCGCAAGCGGCCGGTCGGTCGGTCAGTCGTTCAACTCCTGTTTGCTGATCGTCTTGGTGAAGATATGTAGTACTTTATTATCGTTGTTCTTGTATCTGAGTTCGTGTGACTTCTCCGAGAGTCAGGAGATCCGAGTTTTATCTTTCGGAGTCGATACTAATATATTAGTTGTACCTACTGCAGATCTATGCTTACGAAGATCCAGACATGACGGACGAACGATTCAACGGCGAGTTTGGTATCGAACCGGAGCTGGTAAGTTTGTGTAAACTAGAAGATCTTGACTGATTTAAGTAGTGAAGATTTTTTACGATTAACTGACGACGGAAGTGTAATGTGTACCTTTATAGTGTGAGTGTGACAGTGTAACGACAATCGTGAGATTCAATCTCTAATCACTGTGATTTTTCGATAGTATCGATTTTGTTAAATTTGAAAGTGTTCTATTCGTAACTGATCTCGATCGTGTTTTTCGTAATCAAGTGAATTGTTCGAAATAGTGTTTTTTCATTTAAGTTTTGTTATTCTTTTGTTAGTTGAACGAAAAAAAAAATAAAAGTAACGTATGGAATGTGTTTTTTTTTTAATGTACTGTTTTTTTCTTTCACTTTTTTCTTTACAAGTACAATTTTTGGCAAACGAAAATACTTTGCGTTACTTCGATATGACGTATGGTTATTTTGTGAATAGGAATACCGTTTTTTATATGCTTTGTGTGTAGTCTTTTTTTTATTATAGAAATGGAACAAATACGTACGGCTATAGTGTAAATTTGAAAAAAAAAATGCAAAATAAAGTACAAACTTTAAGAATAATTTTCAATATTCGCAAATAAATTATCAATTAGTTACAGTGTTAAAAATTACAATTTTCAGTGTTCTCTACTTTATCACATAGATTTTAACACTAAAAAAAATAAAATTATTAAACAAATTAAAAAAAAAAAGTTTAAATAAAAAACACTTTACCAAAGATTTCATTAAAAAAAAGAAAAAAAAAGATTACAACCTCTTTAAATTAAAAACTTGCTCAACGAATCACCAACACACACACACATACACATATCACACTTACAACTTCGCGCACTTCAAAAAAGCGGCTCTCCCTCACTCTCACCGAAATAATTAAAAAAAAAAAAAAGAAAAAAAAAGTAGGCTGAAAAGTCGCGTGAAAAAAAATGCCGGTGAGGAAGTTGTATCAGGAGAGCAAAATCCCCAAGAGTCGTTTTCATTTGTGTGTTGAAAGAGTTTCGCGCAGTATATAGGTATGATGTATATATAGATATACAGATAGAAAACCTGCGCGCGCGCTACTCGCGAGAACAGAAAATTACGGAAAAGAAAAAGAGAAAGAGAGTTAAAAAAAAAGTGAGTAAGTAGTAGTAGTAAAAGAGAAGGGATAGGTGCAAGTTGAGTGGGTGAGAGGAATTAGCGGGGTTTATAATATATGAATGAAAGCGAATTCAAAACTGTAGCTATATATGTTGTGAAGCAATTGTAAATACAATGTATGTATGTGTGGTGACATAGACAGTTTTCATTCAGATATATCTATATACTTTGTATAAAGTAGGGGACATACAAATGCATATACACACCAACATATAAATACAGACTTCGCGCGTAAAACTTTTCTTGCAGCCCCTTTCAACTTTCCATATACACCAGTACACCTCCTTTTTTTTATATCTCATCATCCTACTCGTTTACAAACTTTTTCAGGGTGAAGGAGAATAGGGACATATACGGAGTGGGTCGCGAGTTGTTTTTTATATGTATTTCTGTATGTACACGAGAGTGAAGAAAAAAAAAAGTTGGAATGAATCGGACGCTTTTTTTTTTTTTTATATAGTGGTGGGTTAAGAAATTTAAGTTTTTGTTGTGTTGTTTTTTTTATGTTGATTGTTTTTTATAGATTTTTTTTTTTTAATTAATAAAAAAAATAATATTCTTTAGTGACATAATTTTTTTAAAAAATTTTTTATATTTATTTTACAGATTTCAAATAATCTAAACGATGAATGTTTTTGGTCGCAAACAGTAGAAATCGAAGCGATCGATATAAAAACCTGTTGTTTAAAAGACCACGATTATTACATTATTAACGAAGATCAAGAACCCAGTAAAATTATCGATAACCCAGAAATTACTAAACCGATCGATCACCAAGAATCCAATAGTACAGACAATCCACCTCTACTTGACAATTTTTGGCAAAACTTTATTTACGGTTTCTCCTCCGAAGACACCAACATCACAATAGACAACTCATTAAGTCGCTCGACTACACTTGACATTAGTACTCAGTCGTCATTAACCGATCATGAAGAAACAATCCGTTCCCTTTCTACCGAGGACAGCGGTATCGAAAGCCTTGATTCCACACCATTGGATAACGAGCACAACCTTGATACCATAAACGATCTCTCTAAGATTAAAATTAATAAAAATGGAGTTGTTAAACGATCTTATGATGTTGCTAAATTGAATGATAAATTAATCGATAATGAAATTAAGAAAAAAAGAATTTTTAAAAGTCGAGAAGTTATTGTTGGTGATGATGATTCGTCTGTAATAATTGGTGATTTTGGTGTTAAGAGAGTTACGAGACTTGATCTGAAAAAATGTGAGGATAAACCGAAAGTTAAGAAAGTATTGGTTGATAAGACTATTGGTAAACTTGTATGGGCTTTTTGGAGGAAATGGTGGCCTGGTGAGTGAAATTAAAATTTTTTGGAGTTTTTATGAAAATAATTATTGTTTATTTTACAGCGATTATTATTAAACCTGAAGATGCTGGTATGTTTGCGTCGACTGGAAAGATTTGGGTTTTTTGGATTGGTGAATCGCGATTGAGTGAGGTAGGTTTTATTTTTTAGGATGTTTATTAGGTTTTTTAAAAAAAATTATTGTTTTTTGTAGGTAAATGAAGAGTGTGTTGAGGCATTTTCAAGTGATTTTAAAGAACGACTCGATCGATTTTTACCTCAGCCTACGATTAAAGAGTCGAAAAGGAAAGAAATGGAAAAAATGTGTTTTAAAACAATACAGGTAAATGTAAAAAAATTAAAAATTTTATTTTTTGAATGTAGATGTTAAATTGATGTTTAATATTTTTCAAGTTAGTAAGGCCACATCTTCCCAATAAAATTCTGACAAAACCGTATGCCCTATGGTTGAAAAAAACAATTTTGTCAGATGAAGAGAAAAATAAAAAAATTTGTAAGTTTTTTAAAAATAAATTTGTTGTTTTTAATATTCATTTTTTTAATAATATAAAATTGTAGTAGATGATCTGGTATTTTATCCATATCCAGAAGATATTTCAGAAAAATTAGAATTTTATAAAAAACAAAATTCTGGAAAAACTAAAAAATATTTGATTCAACTGAAGCAAGAAGGTACTTTATTATTATTATTTTTTTTTTTAATACTAATAAAATATTTTTGTGAAGTTAGTATGAATTAGACATATTTTTTAGAGATAAATAAATCCACAGAAATCGCGCCATCTCCGAAAAAATTAATTAAAAATGAAAAACTAATTGCATCAGGTGGAATCAACATAAAAGATCAAAAGCCTGGAATGATTGTATGGGCTAAATTGGAAGGATACAGTTGGTGGCCATGTAATAAGAAAATTTATATAACTATTAGCTTATCAATCGTAAATTTTTCATTTCCAGACATTTGCAAAAATAACGATTTTAAATATTTTTTTATAATAGTTTATATAATTAATTAAAACATCTATTTTAAATCACCGCTAATTTTTATTTAACTTTTAAAATTTATTAAATATTTGAAAAACTAGACCAATTAAATTAGTTCAATTTGTTTAAAACAATTCTAATTTTAAAGTTATGATCTCATACCATAATTTATTTCTTTTAAAATTAAATTAATTTTCAGGTGTTATAATGGATTACCAAAAAATTAATCAAAGGCAACCTTACGTTGCGCATCAATGGGTACTTTGGTACGAAGATTACATGCATTCACAAGTAAAATTTTGTATTTTTTATTTCTGCAAGTTATAAAAAAATACAAATTTATAAATATATTAGTAAAACATTTTTTAATTTTTAGATAGAATTTCGGCAAATTATTTCATTTTTGAAAGGCATCGAAAAAATGAAATCTAAAATTGAATCTTCAAAAGATACTGCTTTCTCTAGAGCAGTATTACAAGCTTCTAAGGTATTTACTTACTCTATTTTAAAAAATTATTATTTAAAATTTATACTACAAGTTTACATACAATTTAAGGACTTTTGTGAAAAAACACAATGTTCAGTTACATTTGAAAGTATTAGCGATGTAATTAAGTTTTTTTATAATTCAAGAAATAGATTTAAAATTAAAGATAAACAGTTAGATTTGATAAGTGAAGATTCTTATTCAAAAGTTATTCAGGATCATTTGCGCGATCAAGTACGAAGTACACCTGTAGGCCAAAAAAGGAAAGATCAAATATTAAATTCTAGTAAATATCAAATGTATTAATTAACTTTAATAAAAATTTTTGGATTTATTTATGTTTACATTATTGCAGAAATGTTAAAATTAATATTTAATGGTGAAGCAGCTTTAGACTCTATTTGTATAATGTGCTTTAGTCAAAATGAACTAAAAGAACATCCATTTTTCAATGCTTCATTGTGCAATGATTGTCTGGTAAAATTTTTTGTTTATTAACCTTTGGTTCAAATATTTGCTAATATAATTTTAAAATTATTTTAGGATGATTATATTCCACAAATTTTCGCTTATGGGATTGATAGGAAATGTGTAAGTTTTTATTTATTTTTTTAACGTTTCTTTTATTTTTTTTAATTTTTTATTTCCAGTTTTTCTGTTGTTTATGTGGGAATGATGATTTAGTTGCTGTATGTGACAATTTGCATTGTCCCAAGTTAGTATTTAAAAAAAAAGTATATTTTAAGAGTTTATTTGTTATGTCCTAATTTTATTATATTTTAAATTTTAGGGTATTTTGTACAGCTTGCATAAAATATATATTTTGTCCAGATCTTTATGAAGACATTCTATTAAAGCATCCTTGGGAATGTTTTATTTGTAATCCTAATCAATTAATAGCTCGTAAAGAAATAATAAAAATACGTGAAGATTGGAAAACACGATCAGATTCTGTTTATCGCGATCGCTTTGATGGTGAAACGTCGAAAAATGTTGCTAAATTAGGTGGTAACACGAAGATTCGAGTTTTATCACTTTTTGATGGTATTGGAACTGGTATGAATATATAATTTTTAAATATTCTAAAATAATTATTTATAATTATAAAACTAACATAATTTACAGGACTTTTGGTGCTTAAAAATTTAAATATTGAAGTTGAATGTTATTATTCAAGTGAAATTGATCCTGATTCAATGGAAGTGAGTAAGTTTAATCATGGAAAAGATATTATTCAGCTTGGAGATATCCGTAATATAGATGAAAAAAAAATTAAAGAAATATGTCCTTTTGATTTGGTGATCGGCGGTTCGCCTTGTAATGAACTTAGTTTAGCTAATCCAAAACGTCGTGGACTTGACGGTAATTATACTTTTAGCTCGTTATCGGAATAAAACAAAATATTTAATTTTTGAAATTTCAGATCCTGCAGGTACAGGTGTATTGTTTTATGAATACTGCAGGCTCCTAAAACTCGTGAGAAAACATAACAAGAAAAAACATTTGTTCTGGTTATTTGAAAATGTAGCTTCAATGCCAAAAAAGTATAGAGATCAAATAAGCGAGTAAGTAAACTTTTTAAGATTTGATTAAAAATAAGATACATTTTTTTTTAAACTAATATTTTTAAATATTTAGACATTTGGGAAGAGAACCAAAATTTTTAGATTCAGCCGATTTCTCGGCTCAACATAGACCTAGGCTATTTTGGAGTAATCTACCTTGGGGCTATTTTGAAAAAACTGATGTCTACTTACAGGATATGCTTCATCCAAATTGTAATCGTGAAGCACTTGTAAAAAAAATTATGACTGTTACTACAAGATCTAATTCAATAAATCAAAGTAAATTCAAAAAATAATATTTTTTCAATTATTCTTAAAGATAAACTTTTTAAAAGATAATAATATTTAAATATTTTTCAAACAGCAAAAGAAAATATAAAACCTGTATTGATGGATGGGGAGCCAGATACATTGTGGGTTACTGAGCTTGAACAGATATTTGGGTTTCCAAGGCATTACACCGACGTTAATATTTCGAAAACAAGAAGACAGCAACTTCTTGGAAAAGCCTGGAGTGTACAAACTCTTGAAGCCATTTTCCGAAATTTATTTTATTTAATAAAGTAGAATTTTATGAGATATAAACACATTTCTTACAAAATTACTTGAAATTATTTTCTAGTGTTTTAAAGTATTAAAAAAAAGTACAAGCATGAGTATTAATCCAGTCACAGTTGATAAAAAAAATTAAATAAAAATTGTTGATGTGGGTATTGTTATTTGACATTTTTAACATTATACATTCATGTAAATACTGTTAGTAGATGTGTAAATACTAGTAATATAAACTGTTTTACTTGTATTTTAATAAAAAAATAATGAAAAATTACATTTTTTATCTGTAGTTTTTTTTTACCAATGTTATGTTCATTGTCAAAATAAATAAAAATATTTGTATTGCTTCCTTTTTACTTTATCATTTAATCAAAAATAAAATGGTTTATTACAGTTTTTATTTACATTATAGTTACATAAAATACACTCTTTTCTTAAAGTTTGTAAAACTGAGTTGTAAATATCGTCTTAGTTTTTAGAAAATTAAGTATTTAAATTAAACGAAAAATGTAAATTAACTCTGATTATTGAACATATAAAAATTTAAAAAAAAAAACATTAAACAAAAAAGAATTGAAAAATAATCTTTAAATCAACGATCACTTAAATTGAAATCTTCTCCAATAGTCGAATTTTTTTTATTATTGATCATTAATTTTTTCCAACTGAGGTAATGTCCCTTTCCTTTAACAACCATTTGACTTTAGATACTATTTGCCTTACCCATTTTTATAAGAAAAGCTTCGCAAGCACAGTAAAAATAAGAAGAATGTCAGAACTAGATCAAGAAGCAGCGCTTCTATTCTGTTCCTTACGGTAGTATCCGCGTCGAGCTTCTCGGCTGGTCGGCAATTCACCACGATCACCAGCATATGGTGCGGTTTGGGAACGCTCATTCCTTGATGCTTTGGTTGAACCACGTAGCAACGTAAAAGGTGGCGGAGAACAACCAGCCAAAAGGTTTACATGTTCCAATTGCGACTTGCTTAGAGGTGTATTAATGTACAATTGCCGTTTCGACATATCCACTCCTCTTACGATTCCTAAGCATTAAAATTTTGTTAATCAATTTTTAATAAAATTGAAATTTAAAGAAAAAATATAAAAATGAATTATTTTGAACGAAAAAATTATCATTACCATATCCATAACAGGTGCAAGGTGGTGGCTTTATTATAACCATGGGATATTTTAAGGCCTTTTTTTCTTCTTCTGAAATCTCTTCATCCAAATCAATGCCACACAAAGCTACAATATTACCATTCATTGCAGCAAGTATATGTGATGGTGAAATACTTGACTGGATTAAAGATATATAAAAAGATGAAAAAGGCAACCTGGAAAAATTTAATTGAATATAATAAATTTACTTTTTATAATTTTTATATTACTATGTTTAATCGGTGTTCTGGGCAAATAATTATCGAGAACGATAATTTTTTCCTACTCGAAATACTCCACGGGTATGTGGATTGTGAAA